>CM038217.1:23250746-23388660 GCA_021442155.1 Cymbidium sinense | reverse complement strand
ATTAACTATTAAATGATTAAAACCTATGATTAAATTAAACTCCAAATCTTTAAGCATCTTTGATTTATCTTATGGAATTAGCTCTTAACTAAATCTAAATCCTTCCCCAATCTACTAATTTTTTTAATTATCACCCAAATCCAAATATAAATCACTCTAAACTCCAAATGATTGAAAACTCATGATTAAATTCAAACTCAAATCTCCTTCCTAAGCTCTTTGATTTTATTATGGACTTAGTTTTACCAAATATTCAAATCAACTCACCTAATTTTCTCAATTATCAAATCAAAATTTAAATTCCAAATCTCCAAATATTGAAACTCAAATCAAATCACTTAATTTTAGCTTTAGCAAAATTTTGAACTTGTTAAATCCTAAAACCAATTCAAAATCATGGATTCTTCATGATTCAATCATTCCTACAATCATTGGAGACATAAATATGAATATAAATCATCATTATCAAATCCAACCCAAATCAAGTCCATGTTGACCCTTTTGGCTTGAAATTGTCAAATGAACCAAAACCTAATTGGCTCCAAACCAATTGCAATTGAATTTATATGTCAATCTAAATCCATATATAAACTCAACCAAATCAAACCCAACTAAAAATCAAGCAACTAAACCCTTGACTTTTGATCCAAAGTGGCCAATTTGACCTACCTTAACCAAAATCAAATTCAATCCAAATCAAAGTGAATTAAGTCAATCCAAACATCATGTCATGATTGTTGATCATCCTAGGTTAATAAATTATCATGAATTGAGTCAAACCAAGTCAACCTATCCCGTTGATCAAGTCAAACCCATTAACCCATATGAACCCAAATAGCCAAAATTGTAAACCTAAACCAAATCACTACAACCAATGGCTCAAGTTTATTCAAATTGATTATTGAACTTGGCCAAAGCTCAATCGAGTCAATTTGACCAATTGGTCAACCTAACCCAACTTAGCCCAAATTGATCTTAAAAAATCAACCTAAAACCAAATCAAGTCCAAATTGAACTTAACCAAAGCCTATATATTCTAAATGATTAACAAACCCAACCAAACCATGATTCAAGCCAATTGGTCAATTGTCAAATTGGTCAACTTAGCCCAAAATGACCAAAATGATCAAATCCAAAATCAAATACAAGGCATTAAAAAGAACTTCTCCTCCCACGCTCATTTCTATTCCTTAGGCTCCAAACCAACCAAAGAATCATTCCACTTGATTTTGGGGTGAAAACGCAAAATAAGTGGATTTAGAAGGTGGCTGATTGGAAAATGCATCATCCAAAGTGGCAAAGATCTAGCTCATTGAAGGCTTCTTCCCCCACATAAAATTATGCTCGGATCATTGTTGCCACCGAAAATCATACCCAGTGAGGTAATCTTCAGAAAATCCCGTAGCCGGCCTTAGGATTTCACATTTTTTGGGACATTTTTCATGCGATTTAAGATTTTTCCTTAAAAATCCATCGCATTATTTATTTTATACGATCCAAATATGAAATAAAGTTTTTCGATGTAAATCGACGTGAAAATGAGCCCAATCGGGTGAGATTTCATTTAGATTTTGTGAAAAATTTCATAAAGACCTCAGATTACTATTCATCCGACCGAAGAATTCGCCCCGATCCGTGGTTCACTGATCGCATCCCAAATCATCTCGAGAATTTCTACCCTTGACTGTGGAGATGGACCATTCGATATGCAATCGAATGGTCTGAAATGATCCGTGTGTCGCTCTCACCGCTCACCCCGCTTCGCCTTATCGATGGCACCGCTGTACGCCACCAACCGCGCCGGCAAAGATGGCCACATGCCACGCGGAAACTCCACCACCCGATGCGCATGTATGCTGCTGTTACCGCCGTGGTTAGGTTAAGTGAGAGAATCTAGATTTTCTAATTTTAAAAATTATTTAAATCACCTAAAACTTCAAAAATTGATAGAGAATAAAACACTTAACGAAAAACTACAAATAAGGGTTTGTTGGATTCTCCTTTCCAAGAGAAATTCAATAAATCTAAAATTCCCAAATTTTACTGGATAGTTTGAGCTTAATTTATGTTTTGGTAAAAATTAAAATTCATTAATTAAACTAAAAATATACATGAGATTAAGTTTACATTTTTAGAGATTGAAAATGAAGTTAATTTTGACCTAACATAAAAGTTTCAAATCAAAATCACTTCTGGATTGAAAGATATTGAATTTTGAAGTTTAAATGATTTATTTTAATAAAATAAATTAACAAACTTTATGAAAATTATCTTAATCAACTAAAACTTTAAAAAATTATAACTAATTGTAGAAAAATATAAAAAAATATAAATAAACATTCATTTTAAAAGTATTTCAGAGGAGATTAATTTAAAATTAATTCTAATTAACTTTGAATAGTAATTAAGGCTTAATTTTGGTTTAATTGTAAATTTTATTAGCTTAATTACTCCCTACACAAGTAATTAATCCCAAACTTTCTGAGTTTGATTAATGGGATGACTTCTGTCTCCCCTATTTTTTGGGATTTTATTGGTTGCTTAATTAAGGAAATCAATGAATTAAGCCTTAATCACTTTCTTAATGTAATTTGTGATAATTAATCAAATGAACAGTAAATTATTAATCAATCAAGCTTGTTAACCTCTGTTAATGATGATGAAGTCTATAGAGATGAATTGATACTCCATCTTCCAATCTTTTCTTTAAGTCTTTCGTAATCCCTCTTAAGTAATTAATTAATTAAAACCTTTATATTAATTAATCAACAAAATTAATCAAAGTCAAGATCAACCAATTAAAAGGATTTAAGGATTGAGGCTTAGGCTCTCTTCTTTGCCTCTTTCTCTAAGCTCATTTAATTTTAGTTGGTTAAGTTTAATTAAAGTTTAATTAGTTAATTAATGAATTTAATTAATACAATTGAATCTATTTCTCTAACCTAATCTTGGGTAGCTCTTTGGGTGTTCAATAATCCAAAGGGGGAGAAAATAAAATTATGGCTAGCTCACAAGTGTGAGAAAATCATAAAAGTAGTTAAGTGAGATCCCTTAAGCATAATTAATTATTAATCATGAGCCAATTGCATTAGGCCCCTTTCATTTCTTAGGAACATTACAAATTTACTTTCCATGTGGTTGCATATCATGTTGGCTCATTATTAATTAGTTAATTAACTTAAGGTGATATAGGTAAGGGTTAATTAATCCATTTAATTCATACCCTAACCTAATTAAATCATAAAATCAACTTAATTACTTCTTCATTAACCAAAATTAACTCACACATGGGGAGTGGGATTAGGACCAGCAAACTTCTTTCACTTCCCTTAACTCAAATCAAAAAAATGAAATGACATTAAAGAAACTTTGGTTCATTTTAAATAGCTTTATTTAGTATGATTGTCCTTAGGACTTAATTGGATTTAAATGAAATCACATGCTTGTGTTTTTTTATTACTTTCCACTCACGTTAAATGTTGCTTTCCATATGTAATAATGCATTCATTTTTTTAAAATTAATTAAATGAAATAGCATCTTTTATGTCAAACTACATGTTGATTTAAATTAAATAAGTGTGGCTATTATCACTACTAAATCAAATGTTATTTTCAAAAGTCTATAAATCAATTATTATAAATGAAATGGTGTTAATTACAAATAACTATAAGCTTACATGTGTTGATAATATAAGATATGCAATGTGAAGTTCTCTTTCCTTACCTTGGAGATATAGGATTTGCAAATGTATAGTTCATTTGAAAAGAACACAACATTTGCCTAAATCTACTCCTATGCATCTCCATGTTAAGACTTAGGAAAAATTTCATATCACATATGTAAATCACATAATCAAACCAAATATAATTTCTTGCATGACTTCTTATTCTTGTGGTTCTTTTGTACATTCATATGTATTTGAGAAAAGTAATATATTAGTTTAGACATCCCGGGTTATGACTTTAAGAAGCCCTAACTAGGTCTTGTACCTGGGTGATAATAATGGCAATGTACTCACTTAAAACTCTTATATATATGCATGAAAAGTGGCCAATGAATAAGATCATAAATTAAGTAAATCAAATACAACTTTTGCATAGATTTTTCTATCCTTATAATTGTTTAAATACAAATGTATCTAAGAAAAGTGGTATATTACCGACATCCCGGGGCTGAGGCTTTAAGTAGCCCTAAGTAGGTCTCTTACTCCTAGTGTAGAAATGGTTGTACTCACTTAAAATATTTATACATGTGAATGTGTGTTTATCTAATGGATGAAAAATCCCACTCTTTTTATTAAAAAGACATGCATTCATAATTAAAAAAAATGAAATATTTGAATTCCAAGCATACTTCTTTGCATTCATCATTAAAGTATGCTAATATTTATATTGCATGTATATGTATGCTTAGGATTATTCATATGCATGATATATATGATGGAAAAATATAATTGAACATGTGTTATTGATAGTAATTTATTCTAATTAATCTTAAGATGCCTTTCTTATTGAATAGGGTCATTTGGGATGAACCTAAACTTAGGATTGATTAAAATATATAATAATCCATTCACTAAAAGAAATTAATTAATTAATATACTTTAGAAATGACTTAAGGTAGGGATGAAAGAGAGATTCCCTCTCTTCCTTCTCTTTATAACACTTAGATGTTAATAGCCATGAAACAAAAGGAAAACATCAAATAAAATCTTCAAATCACTTAAGATACTTAAAGAGAAATCAACTCCTTTATAAATTAAATCCCTCACACTTAGCAAATTACAACATTAAAGCCTAGTGAGGACATACCACACAAGCTTTAATGCACCCACATTAGCTAAGTCACCATTTCTAGATTTTATGTTAAGGTATGGTTTGATGTATGCTTATTTTGTGATGTATTATTGTAGACTATGTTGTGGGTGTATGTGCATAGTCCGGATGTTATGATATTAGCCTAATTATGCTTTTTCGTAGGGGGGGATCCATAATAAAAATATAAATTTTATGTGTGCTGTTTAACCCTAAGCATAACCCAAGTTAGGATGTGGACTTGGTAACCCATGGTGCTAAGTCCAATTTATTCATATAACTTTGGGATGTATGGTGTGTTTAGCTAACATTTATTTTACAAGTGTAGCTAGATTTACTTTTTCTTCTTTAATGTAATTTTGCATTAGGTTGGGATGAATGTTATGGGGATTATGATGTATTAATTAGATGAGCGTTGGTTATAAGACCAAGTCTTATGTACCATGTGATGTCCTTGGAGCAACCATAATCAAATCAAGCAAAAAGGATGAAAGAACTGGAGCAAATCAAATAAAGAAATGAAGAGATGAAGACCCCAAAATATCATTTGTAATTATTCTTTATAATGGTTGTGGGCTCTACCCATATTTCTTTTCGTTGTTTACCTGAATCGCCTTCTCTATTCTTTTATGTAGCTTTATAAAATTATTTGATGATTTGTTTAGTTTGTGCATTAGAAAAACATGCCTTTTCATAGTTTATTTATGATTGTGGTTATTGTTGTATGTCCGATGCGATTAGGTTCTTGGATAAAATAAATTTTCTATCCCACTAACAAACTCATAACTAAGCTTTTAAAATAACTCATAACTTAACCTAAAGCTTAGATATTAAATCAAGATAATAAAATATTTTGCAACCCTTTAGTGGATGTTTTATATAAAGATGCATATCATCTTATTTCACTCATGATTAGAGGGTTTCCATTTGTGCTAGATAGAATGGGTTTAACCTTTAAGAGCCTATGATGGAAGAAGACCTCTTTTCTCTTGATTTCCATAATTAACTTCTCATGCATTTAGGCATACAAAATCCCATAGCATGTGTCAAAATAAATTGTCCAAAATCAAATAAACTTGATAAAATTTGCATTAGATTTAATTCATTATTCACACCCCTCATGCTCTAGTCTCTTAAGGATGGGTTTAAGGACTTAGTTTCTCTAAATAATAATAACCTAGCCATCTTGCAAAAGCATAAGACTTTCATAGTTTTAAAGCATAGAAGGAGTTAGGTCGCCACTCCAAGTGGTTATAAGTCCAACAATCGAGTGGTTTTTCCTCTCTTGTGGAGGTAAATTGTATGCCCACTTTCGCCTTAGATTTAGGTCATGCTTTGGTCCTCACCAAAGCTCCCTAGATTTAGGATTCGAGATTGCAATTTCCCTTCATGCTACAGGCATAAATCCTCACCTCTTATGCATTTCTACAATCTATTATGGAATTATATGTCCTAGATTTCTAATAAAATATCAACTCAAATAAATAAATCTTCTCAATTTCAAACCAATAAAACCCAACCATAGGATAGATTGGAGTGCTCACTAGGCTTCTTAGTATCATGTGCACCCCCTACCCATCTCCTTTAGTTTCGATAATAACTCTCTCCTTTTGATCAATCCCACTTGATTTCCTAAAATACAACTAATTTATTGATAGCCTTTATCTTGAATTCTTAGAGACAATTGCCTACTTTAATCAAGAGTATTCTTAAGGGATTTATTTTTCCTTAAGATGTAATAACTAGGGCTTGCATAGGAATTTCATTACTTGGTTTAAATAAACCCTACTTTATTTATCCATGTAAAGTAAGGGAAAAATCTCTGGTATATTCGAAGACCCATCATACCTTAAGTCCTTATTAGTGATTAGGTCCATTGTAGGCAAGACTTCTATCTTTAAAATAGTACACTATTCCTCAATATCATCATCACCAAGTACACCCTCGATCTCGCATGGTGTCCCCTCACACACACATAAATGAATTCCAAAAATAAACACCACGATTTTTCTCGCAACTCACGGGATGGTTCCTCTCATCTCTAGTAGACATTGTTGTCTCCAAGCATGGATAGTGGACTTGCATTTTATGTGAGTCCAAACTATCTTTCCTTCCATTGGCACTTAGCTTATTTCATTCTTAAGTAAAGTTAACCAACATTCTTAGGTTTTAGACCTCACTCTGTGTAGGTCTTGAAACCCCTATTGGGCTTCCCAATAAGTAAAAAACAAAATTTATCAATGAAAGGAGAGAAAATAAAAATTTAGAACCTCCTTACCACTAGCTTGGTAAGGTTCATCATAAAATTCAAGAAAATAAATTCTTTCATAAAATGACACTTTCCAAAAGCACTCTTTCAAATTCATAACAAATAATTTTCAAAATTTTCAAAGCACATAATTCATATAACCAACCCTCGTCTAATAATCCCCATGATTGGTACATGAAGGTTCTCTTAAAAATTAAGATCAAAATCATATTGTCTAAAAGAAAAAAAAATTTTGAAAATGGCTATATTCATTTAACATATTTAAAGTTGTTGAATGAGGAGTCTACTTTCAAATAAAACCACAACATGAGATTGAAACTTCACTTAATATGTATTCCATATGTGTTGAAGTTAAGGTTTCTCTCAATCATACATGAAAGCAAGACATATCATTGAACTCTATTAACATATCTCAAATTGTTAAATAGATTTCTTTCTTTCAAAAAATAAATATAAACTTGACTTTCATTAACATACTCAATTTGTCAAGTGAGAGCCTTATTTCCAAAACACAAATTTGATTTTCATTTAACATTCCATTTGTTAAGTGAGAGTCTCATTTCAACATACAATTTTGATTTTCACTTAACATATTCCATTTGTTAAGTGAGAGTCCCACTTTCAACACATAAACTTGACCACCACTTAACATATTCAATTTATTAAGTGAGGGTCTCATTTCAAAACATAAATTTGACTTTCACTTAACATACTCAATTTGTCAAGTGAGAGTCTTATTTTCAAAATATTTGACTTTCACTTAACACACTCAATTTGTTAAGTGAGAGTCTCATTTCAAAATATAATTTGACTTTCACTTAACATATTCCATTTGTTAAGTGAGAGCCTCATTTCCACAACATATAAATTTGACTTTCACCTAACATATTCAATTTGTTAAGTGAGGGTCTCATTTTCAAAACATAAATTTGACTTTCACTTAACATATTCAATTTGTTAAGTGTGGTCCTCATTTTCAAAACATGCATTTGGACTTTCCACTTAACATATTCAATTTATTAAGTGAGAGTCCAATTTTCAAAGAAAATCAAAGCACAAATATAACATCACATTTGGACTTTCACTTAACATACCAAATTTGTTAAGTGAGAGTCCCATCTTCAAAAGAAAATCAAAACATAAATCATCACATTTGGTTTCATTTAACATACCAAATTTGTTAAGTGAGAGTCCCATTTTAGAAGAAAACCAAAAAATATAAATAAACATTTGGCTTTCATTTAATATACCAAATTTGTTAAGTGAAAGTCCCATTTTTAAATAGCAATCAAACACATGTGACCTCTACTTAACATACCAAATTCATCAAGTAAGAAGCCTCATCTTCAAAATCAACATTCCATACATCACAAGCAAAGACATTTTACAAACAAATTTTTTAAACACATAATCACAGCCTCTTCTTAGCATACTCAAATATGCTAAGTTGATGTTCTTTCAAATCATCAAATATTTTCAAACAAGATGCACAAAAATACAAATATCCCTATGAAAATCTTTCTTCAAATTTTTGAACACCACCCAACCTACTTAAATTGGTTGAGTATGGGTTCCAAATAAAAAATCAAATGGCAAAGACTCTCCTAAACATGAAAATCTTCCACTGAACCCCACTTAACATCTTAAATTGTTGAGTGTGTTGAGGATTCCAAATTTATATTACTCTTGAATGAATATTAAAGCAGAAATCTAACTCAGATTACATTTCAACACATGTAAAGATACAGCTTAGATCAATCAAGATAGCCTTTAAGATACATGGCCTCGCATAAGTTTGTTTTCACTTTCTCCTTCGGGGTGGACTTGGCCTTGGATCGGGATAGCCTTCCCAAGACCGACTCCACCTATCTTGTTATCTTCAGTTAAGGTTTCGAGGTAGTTCGTGTTACGTGTGAGGGTGCAACCCTCACTACTGTCAGCAGGGATGAGGTGGCTAGGCAGATGCCAATCATCCTCATCGACATGCCCTCCAATTTTGACTACCCTCTACTTAAGAGGAAAGTTGCAGTGGTTCCCACACCCTATTCTGAGATAGTTCCGTCCATCCAACTATCCATATCATTGCTCAGTGAGAGCTACTACCTCCTCTTTGGTTACCCCAAAGGGGAAGGCTATCTTAGCTTCTAAGATAGTCTCCTCCACTTATGAGGTAGGTACTCTCGCTCTTTGTTCACTTGCACTAAATGCTAAAACAAAATTGCAAGATTAGCGAAGAGTGCCAAAGAGGTTGAGGTTACGCATCTCACATAGCTGAGGAGGGTTCTCCCCGAGAGGTCTCTCTCACTTCCAACCACAAGTTCCACCTCCTCAGCATTGGGAGAGGAAGATTATAGGAGGATTGTTGCTTCTCCTCCACCGCAGATACTATGAGACATCGAGGGGGAGCACAGGAGGCTCTGACTTAGATTGTCTGCTGTTGGTAGAGCACACTGAGAGTCTAGAACCTTATTTGATCTATGATCATTGATCCCTAGGAGTGTTAGGAGTCAAATCCATAGGAAGAGTGCCATGAAGGCTTAAACATCTACTCATGCAGACATGAGAGAGTGGTGAAGATATGCCAGACAGTCGTCAGCATCCACTTAAATAGATTTTCCTGATCATCCCCCCATCAGAGCCGATCACACTGACATGATTGTTCTTACTGGTGCTACCCACCGTAGGCAGAGATCTCCCATTGAGGGATAGTTGGTGTTACCTTCACATCGCTCCCCTTATCATCCACCCTCACCCGTGTAGCTCCCAGCATCTACCACTCCCACCAAAATTTAAAAGCCCCCATCCGGGGGGAGACATTCTCCTTTGGTGATCCGGCTATGGCCTAGGGATCCCGCTCCCTCCATCCCACCTGTTGAGGTAAGATCGAGCTCCTTTACTTGAACTTCCACCTCAGCTATGGTTCGGTAGGAGTGGCAACCTAGCAACGTCGTAGTCACACCACCACCACCACAGCAAGTGGCATCGATAGTTGTAGAGGGGGAAGGGGACAGTTTTATAATTCCCATGGTAGTAGATCTCCCTAGGGACACCACTGCACTGATGAGCAGTCATGAGCATATCTCTCCTAGTGAGCATGACCTTCTCAGGGATAGCACTCTAATGATGTGTAGGTGTATTTGGTCAATGACATACCTCCACCCAAAGTATTTATGTTAACACATTTAGATTGTTCTTTAGATGAGATCGTGGCTGATTACTTTGCTAAGAAGAGGGAACTCTAGCGTGATTGCATTTGAGGATGGAAGCATTTGATCCTCGATAAAGATGACCTTCTTGAGGATTCTGTCACATGACACCGGGGATCCTGAGAGACCAAGATAGTGAAAGGTGTTATAGTTGAGGAAGATGATGCCATCCATTCAATCCAACACCTCCATCAATAGCTCAAATAAAAGATGATCAGATCAACCAAACAGAGAAGAGGATCCTCCATGCAATTCAGGATCAGAACTCAGTCCCTCAGCATATATCGATAGAGGTAGATCGTCTCGAGTTAGCATATATCCTAGATCAGCCAAAGAGCACTTCTCTAGAAGATCAGGATAGTGGTAGCTTGCATAAAAAGGTGGTGGTAAACACCTCCATGCAAGAGAAAGACATCAAAAGCATGGTGAAATATCAAGTGAGGGATGCTTTGGCACAAGCCCAAGGTGGCTCATCTGTTCCAAAGGATAGATCCTACTCAAAGGAATTTAATGTTGTCCAATATCCCAAGGATTTTGTGCCTCCTTCCTTCAAAATTTTTGATGGCAGTGGGAACCCCCTAAAGCACATAGTATATTTCAGGGACAAATGTTGCAACGCCAGTGGCAGTGATGCACTCTTATTCTGCCTCTTCGTTAGTAGCTTGACAGGTATTTCATTTGATTTGTACGCTGAACTACCTAATGGTTTAGTGAAGACATTTGTTAAGTTGGAGTAGCTATTTATTAAGAGATTTGCTGGAGCTCAACAAAGAGTAACAATGGGCGATCTCGTTGTAGCACAACAACACCTCGATGAGTCTTTTGTTGATTTAATTCTTAGATGGCACAATTTAAGTATGAAATATGAACCACAGTTGTCTGAACAGCATGCTATTAAAATTATACTCAAGAATATTCATGGCTTGGCTACCTTCATGCTTAAAGAGTTTACTATTAAGACATTTGAGAAATTAATCAATAAGGTGGCTAGTCTATAAGAGAAGGTCAAATAGTTACCTTTCCAGATCAGTCAGCCAAGCCAAGACCAAATAAGGCATTTGAGAAGCTTCCAAAGGCAGTCACAGCAGTTGATAAGGGGAAACAACTAGCGGGGTTCAAGCAGCCTCAATCTCATCCCTCTCCCACCTCCTTGCCACCACTTTGGTCATATCACCACCACCACCTCCACCACCGCCTCCTCAGCAGTATCCCCATCAGCATCACCAATAGTAGTATAGTTACCCACCACCAGGTAACTATCATTTACCAACTCTTGTCGACAAATTAAATAAACCATATTCATTCAAGAGGGAGGTAGTCATGAAGATCTTTAAGAATCTCTTAAAGATGCTGATATCCAGTTGTCATAGCCTAGGAGGCCGGAGGAAGTGGGCAAGAGTCACGATCCAAACTATTGCCCCTACCACCACATGGTAAAACATGTCTTAGGAGTTTGATTTTCCTTTAAGGACTAACTTGAACATAGCTATAAGTCGGGTGCCATTGTCATCCCTAAGAAATTTCTACTAGAATAACCCTCCAATTCTGTTAGGGCAATCCTTAGGGATGCAAGTGATCTTCTTTAGACAGAGGAATGTTAGGATATCTCCCTATCCTAAACCTCTAAGAAAAATATCTCTAAGATCAGAAAATTACCTTTGCAGGTGCCTGAAGTAGCTCAAACCTCCAACTCTAAGGAAGGTTTGCAAGTTGCTAAGGACAACTTGAAAGAGGAGACCGCCTAGTAGCAGCTGTCAACCTTACTTGCCTGGGATAGCACTGTAGTGCAACCACCATCTTAGTCCAGCACTCCATCCATTATTGTAGCTACTACCACTTCCTCAACTTGCTTCTCTACCAGCAGGAGCATTGTATTAGCAAATAAGGGCATCCAATCACTTACCCCGCTTACTTTATTAGATTTATCATGTACCTCCACCTAAAAAGAAATCAATGAAGAAAGCTTTCACTTATATTTTGTCCACATCTGATACTCTAGATTTTATTCCTCTTAAAAACTCTCAAAGTCTATAACTTAATAATAATAACTCTAGTTCTGATCATTCTTCGATGAAAAAGATTTTCCATTTAATCATCGAGTTCCCATTGAGATTGATTTGGAGTCATGACTGATGATCCCATAGGAGAAGTCAGGTGAACCTAATGAGCAAGTAGAACTTTCCACTAAACCATCTCATGAAGTCACCAAGTCAACCTCCTGGCAAAAGTTCTACCTCCTGTGGGTAGCACCTCGTGGATAAAACAAGTCATTGGTTCTAGTGATCAAGAAGCCCCTCCACAGGATGCTCAACCTATGGATATGCTTATGGAGGATAAGCCTAGAGCTGACTATAATGTCCTCGCTCACCTAAGAAAGTTTCCAACTAAACTATGCATATAAGATTCCATTGTCTTATCCAAAGAGATGAGGAAGTCATTGATCAAAGCCCTTCTTGATCCCAAATATGCTTAGCTCAGCTGACCGCTATTGGAGAGTAGGCATGTTACTCAAGAGAAGCTGGATTTACAGTCACCAATGAAGACCTTCTTTTGGGGATAATAGAGCACAACCATCCCCTCTACATCATAGTGGACATGGGCAGATTCAGACTCTCCAAGGTATTAGTCAATCTGGGTGCATCAATGAATATTATGAGTCTAAAGACCCTTGCCTACTTGAGGATTGACATCTCTGAACTTCAATGAGATTGGATGATGTTGAGAGGATTCAATGAGCAAGGCTAGAGGGCTTTAAGCTCTATAGTGATGCCATTGGAAATAGATGATTGGAAGATAGAAGTTAAGTTCTACATAATCGATTCAAATACATCTTTAAGCTTTTCTGATAGTCCTTGGATACTGGAAACAACATGATTCCATCCTCTTTACATCGCTGCATCAAATTAGAAGAGGTGGAATCCAGTATTGTGTCAAAGGATACTTGAAGCCATTTTTCAGTTAGAGAGGTTGAGATATATGAGGATGCAATCTACTATCTTCCTCCAAATCAAAAAGTCTATTCTCATGAGCTTGGTGAAAGTTCAAAAAGAAAAGAAAAAGAAGAAAAAGAAAAAGAAAAAGAAAAAGAAAATATAAGTGAGCGAGAATCAGACACTAAGGAAGAGGTCAAATTAGATATTGGATTTCGCCCACAGTTCATTCCTCCATACGAACACATGGGTAGGATGACTCAACCCCCACCCAACATAGTGGTAGAGGTAGATCCAGAGGCAATTCCAGAGGTGGAAGACCTCCTCCCTATTGGCCACCCAATAGGAACTATGTTCCTCAGAGTACCCCACCATCCACATAGACTTATAATCCCGAGGATGAATCTCATGTGGTTAGCATGCCAACCAACCCCTCTCGGGTCCTTTGGAGGTGACATTCGAGCCAAATAGTGATGAAGACAAGGCCTCCAAGCAAAGCATGAATGTATCTAAACCACTATTATGTAGTTTTGGAGGTGACATTGAGGCCAAATGAAGACAGGGCCTCAAAGATGAATGTATGAATTATCCTAAACCACTGTGCACGGGTTTAGTAGTTAAATCCAAGCCAAGAGATTTTTTGGGAGCATCATCCCTCAAGTTAAGCGATGTAGAGATAATTCATATAAAGATTTAATATAATTGCATTTTGATTGGTATTCACCTTGTGTTCTTAACTTAGAAAAAAGGGATTAATCCCACATACTTGGTCTAAACAGTCGATTACTTTGAAAGGTTATGGGACAACCAAAAGATATTCTCAATCAAGACTAGGACTAGGATTCATGTGGGCTAATCGATGACAACCATTGCTTAATCATCACCACTCATTTGGGGTCTGATAGGTTCTTCTCAAATCATGATAACTCTTATGAGGAGGTATGTTTAGAATCTTCAGATGACCCAAATGAGCCTGAAGTTAGAGATGCACCGAGTTTTAAGAAGAGATCATATCAACCATTGACAAACTTAAAGAAATCAACTTGGGAATGAAGCAGTCCACATCGACATACATCGGTTCTTGTTGAATGAAGAAACTAATGACTTAGCTATTAGTTGAGTTTAAGGACTTTGTATGGAGTTATGAAGAAATGCTTGGTATCTCTAATGTAGCGTCCACTAGCAATAGAACCTAATATTAACCTTATCGACAAGCTTCTAGATGCATGCGATTAGACATTGAACAATAGATCACTTCAAATCAAGAAAGCGTCAATGTTGGCTTTATCGAGGGAAGAAAAATATCCTACTTGGTTGTAGTGTCATCCATTTAAATAAAAAAATGGTCAAATTCACATATCGACAATTTTAGGGATCTAAATAACTGTCCCAATGATGAATTTTTTTACCGAGAATTAATGGTAGACATTACCTCATCTCTTGCAGTATTTTCTTTCATGGATGACTCATCTGGCTATAACCAAATCAAGATGGCCCTTGAGGATGATAGAAATAAAGCTTTTTGAACCCTGATCAGAATTTATTATTATAAGGTCATGCCTTTCTTAAAATACCGACTACATTGGCGCCATGACTCGGATCTTCAATGGACTCATTCATCATCATGTTGAATGCTATGTTAATGATCTAGTAGTTAAAAGTAAAGAAAAGAAAGACAATCTCTTCGACTTGAGAGTAGTTTTCAAATGATTAAGATAATTTAACCTCAAAATGAATTCCATGAAGTGTGCATTCGGGGTAGCTTTAGGGAAATTCCTTGGGTTTGTTGTCCAAAATTGGGGAATAGAAATTGATCCAAAGAAGATCAAAGTTATCTTAAAAATGCCACCCCCTAAAGGTCTAACTCAACTCAGATCATTACAAGGGTGGTTGGTGTATCTAAGACGCTTCATTTCCAACCCATCAGGAGGATACCAACCATTCTCAGCACTTGTAAATAAGGATGCCAAGTTCAAGTGGGATGATAAGTGTGAGCATGCCTTTGAAGACATCAAGCACTACTTGATGACGCCACCAGTTCTAGCAGCCCCCATCCCAGGCAAGCTATTGATCCTCTACACCACTGCATTATATGACTCCCTTAGCACTTTGTTGGCTCAAACTAATGACGAAGGGAAAGAAAATGCACTCTACTACCTCAGTCATCATCTAATCCCTGTAGAGGCAAACTACCCACCTATTGAGAAGCACTACCTAGCTTTAATCTTTGCATCCTAAAAGCTATGACACTGCATGCTTTCTCATAAGGTGAATTTGATCTTTGGGAATAATCCACAGTAATATCTCATGACACGGCTGATGCTATCCGGACGGTTGGAGCGTTGTTCCATGATTTTATCATAGTTTCACATCACTTTTGTACCCCCTTCGTGCTGTGAAAGAACAAGCACTAGCGGATTTCTTAGTAGCACACCCACTTCCTGTTGATTCCCCGCTTAGTGATGACCTCCCTGATGAACAAATCATGAACTTAGGGGACACTAGCATTCACCATTGGTAGATATATTGATAGTGTGGCTTTCTTTTAAAAAGGAGAAGAACCATAATCTACTATCCCAGGGAAGGCAGGGGTAGGAATAGTTCTCCTAACTCTGAACCACGATGTGATGAAATTCTTATATCATCTGTCCAATCCATTCACCAACAACGAAGCTGAATATGAGGCTCTGACTACCAGTCTGGAATTAGCCATTACACTATACATCCAGAGCATCAACATCTTTTGGGATTCTCAGCTCATCATCAACCAAATCGCTGGGTCCTATAAGGTTCTTTAGCCTAAGCTCCATCATTACCATAAGTATACTATGGAGTTATTAGCTCAAATTCCAAAGGTTACTATTTATAAGATTTCTTGAGGAGATAACATAGTAGAGGATGCATTAGCCATGCTTGCTAAAGAGTTAGCATGTCTAGAAGATGAGTCCACTCCGATAAGGGTCCAAAATAGACAAGTCTTATCCTTTATTGATGCTAAACTCATCGAGAGACTCTCTCTTGAAGGGGAAGTCGCCATTGCCAAAAAGGATGAGGAGTCAGATTGAAGGCAACCATTCATGGATTATCTAAATATAGGCAAATTACCTCAAGAGAAATCACTAGCACATCAGGTGAAGTAGAGAGCCTTTTCTTACGCTTTCATAGATGTCACTTTATACCGGTAGTCTTTCAATCATATATGACCATGTTGCCTAGAAAAACATGAAGCTCATAGGATCATGACTAAGGTACACTTAGGATTATGTGGAGTGCATCAATCCGGTCCAAAAAATGAAAGCCAAGATAAAAAGACTAGGATACTACGGCCTTTGATATGATCGCATGGATATAGCTAGGAGATGCCACCAATGTCGTGTACATTGTGGTTTTATACCAACCACCCAACATTCTATATCCTTCACCTCATTACCATTCGAGTGTTACATAGTGGGTCCAATCAATCCTCCTTCTAAGGGTCACCGCTAATTGCTACAACAACTACTTTTCTAAGTGGGCGAGGCAATCCCACTTAGAGAGGTCACAGCCAAGATGAGCTCGTTTTATAAACCATATCGTATAGGTTTGAGGTGCCTCGATGAATTATATCCGATAATGGTAATGCATTCAAAAGCACTAAAATTAATAGCTTTTCCCAAAGACATAACATAGATTGGAGATACCCTACCATCTACTACTCAAAGGAAAATAGTCTAACAAAAGCATTCAACAAGGCTCTCATCCAAATATTAAAGAAGATACTCGATGACATTAAGCGATAGTGGCATGAGCAGTTAGTTGAAGTCTTGTGGGTTTACTGCACCACATACAGAACTCCAACTCAATCTACCCCATGTTCCTTAGTGTATGGGTCTAAAGTCATTCTACTACTAGAACTCTCATCATTAAGGATAGATGTGGATAGCAAGATCACTATAGAGCAGAATGCCAAGTTGTGGTTGGAAGAGCTCAAAGGTTTGGATAAGAGATACCTTCGGGCATTCTAGAACCTCAAGTTGTACAAATCCAAAATGATTCAAACTCTTAACAAGTTGGTCCTCCCTAGATCTTTTCAAGTAGGAGAGCTTATTTTAATTTTGAGGAGACCAATTGTTTCCCGTTGAAAGATGGCAGGCAAGTTTGAACCAACTTAAGAAGGCCCTTTTTTCATAGAGAAGGCCTTCCAAGGAGGATCTTATGAACTTATAAATTATAAAGGATAGTGCCTGATGCTTCCAATCAACAGGATCTACTTAAAGAAATACTATCCAAAAAATTTTGTTTGAAAATAAACATCAATAAACTTCTTTTCATATCAAATTCAATCTCTTATGTGTTAGAAATATCTTTCGCTTGCGAATCCGCCACGATGTGTTTAGGGTAGGTGTGAGCAAACCCAAGCAGCATCCTATCCTTCCACAACATAAACATAAACTACAAACAATTCTCCTATGCTACTAGATTAGGTGTGAGAGAACCCAATAGGCATCCTATTTTTACTGGCACTACTAAGTTAGGTGTAAGAGAACCCGAGTGACATCCTTTCTTAGCGGAGTCATAATTGCCCCTGTGGCATCATTTCACCCATTCTTCTACATGTTTAGGTTAGGTGTGAGAGAACCCAAGCAACATCATATTTCCTCTTTCACAACACAAATAAACACAAATCTTTTATCTCAGGCTATTTTGATGTGGGATAACGCCCCTTGCAGAACTCACTCATTAGCTGCTCTAGTTTAGGTCGATATGCTACCCTGTCAATGTGTCACCCCAGTGGTCACTCGTCTGGCAGATGTGAGTCCCTGCGCTTTCATCTTGACTTGATCATTGCAAACCAATGAGTGCCTTATCAATTTGGTAGGCTTTACTACGCAATCAATAAGCCACCCGATGTTTTCTTTGTTTAAGAGGATGTAAGCCTACACTTTCTTCTTGGACTAGCCATCATGCACTAACTAAGTCAAGTATATTTGAGGTTTAGGGTAAGTCCCCCAATGGCTCCTCTCCTCCTGACTAAGTCAAGCTTGGGTTTAGCCCTTATATAGGACTCCTCGCTTAGTAGTTGACCTAGGTCAGATAGCCCCTGTCGAGCTGAAGATAGACTATCCTGGTAATCAGTTGGCTTCAGAGAGATGTAAGCCTACACGCCTTCTTTCTAGACTAATTATCACAAACTGTCAGGCACCTTAGGTTGGTTGATTATTGCCATGCTAATGGCGACCCACCCGGTGGATACACCACTCTTGGCAAATGTGAGTTCCTGCGCTTTCTCCATGAGTTGACCACCGAATACCTACAGGCCTTCTTTTACATGGTTTTGGATAACACCACTAGTGACACCTCCCTGTGGCACTCTAGGATCACGACCTTATGACCCCATTTAGACACTACCCTAGTTACTCTTGCATTGGACAGTTAGCCTTTCTAATAGCCACCCCTGTGGTTGGAGGATTTATCTTGCGGATATACAAATTCTCCCTTGGTCCAATAAGTTTGAAATAGGACTAGGTTGATATGAGCTCCTTCTCAGTGTGGTCCCTCACAAACCAACAGGTCCATGATAAAAAATAAATGAAATATATCTTCGCAAGCAAGAATCCTATCTTTAGGGCAGTGTCAGCAAAACTCCCTATATAAATTGCCTGACTACTTTTGAGTTGAGATAAGTCTCTAGGTCAGCACTCTCTCAGTAGTAGCCCTTAGGTCAGGTTTGACTTGTTGTGCCACCAACGAGTCACCCCGGCGGTCATCTTTGCTCTGAAAGATGTAAGTCTATTACACATTCTTTCTAGCATGATTGCACGACAAAGCCCTTAGGTCGGGTTCAATTTGTTGAAAGCAACATCACTCTAGTAGTTTTTATGTAGGGAGATGTGAGTCCCAGCGCTTTCTTCTTAACTTAACCATTGCCCACCGAAAGGCACCCCTGTGGATGGTTAGCTCTACCTTACAGCCAGTAGACTATCCGTTTGGATTTGTAAATCTAAGATAGGCCTAGGCTAATACTAACCGCTTCTTAGTGGATCCATCGCACACCAACGAGGTCCATCAAATAAAAACAAACATAATTCAATTGAATGATGTTATCCTGACTACTTTTGAACTGATATAAGTCCCATAGTAGCATTCATTCAGTAGTCTCCCTAGGTCAGGTTTGATTTGTTGCATCCAATAGATCACCCTAGTGGTTCCTTGTGTAGAAGAATGTGTGTCCCTGCACTTTCTTCCTAACTCAATCGCTGTGCACCGAAAGGCCAAACCTTAGGTCAGACAGCTCTACCATGTGGCTAGTAGACTATCCCTTTGGATTTGTAAATCTAAGACAAGTCTAGGCCGATATCCCCTTCTTAGCGGATCCATTGCACACTAGTAGGGACCATTTCACCAAATTTATCTTATCCCTAGTGAATTCGAGCTCATATCTCTAGCAGATGTGCCCTGTGGTGAAATATTTTCATCATCATCTATCTTTGAAAAATATAAATAAAGACAAAAATACACTCTAGTTGGATGCCACATAGATCCGTAGATGTTCTTATTAAGGTGATCGGGTATGACATTAAGGAATGATGTACTATCTCAAGAGATAGAAGCCATCATCCTACAATGGACCTAATCACCTAATAAGGACTCCTAAAGACAATGGGTCTTCGGATGTACTAAAGATTCTTCCCTTACTTTACATGGAAAAGTAAAGTAGGGTATATTTTAAATTGGGTTCATTAAGTTCTCTATGGAGGTAAGCCCCCATAGTTAATTACATCTTAAGGAATGAGATTCCTTAAGAATACTCTCGATTAAGTTAAATGATTATTGTCTTCAAAGATTTTAAAGATAGGACTATCAAAAAATTGGTTATTTTTAGAAGATCAAATAGGATTGATCGAAAGGAGGGAATTATTATTGAAACTAAAGGGAGATAAGTAATGGATTCTCATGATGCTAGGAAACCTAGAGAGCATCCCAAACTATCCTATGGTTGGGCTTTGTATTTTTGAAATTTGAAGAGAGTTAATTGTTTGAGTTGAATTTTTATAAGAAATCTAGGGCTTACAATTCCACAACACAAGATCATGGAAATGCCTAAGAGGTGTGGGTTTATGCTTGTAGCCCATGAAGGGAAACAACAACCTCTGAACCTAAATTTAGGAAGCTTTGGCAAGAGCTAAGGCACGACCTAAATTTAAGGCAAAAATGGGTAAATGGTTTACCTCGACAAGAGAGGATAAACCACTCGACTGTTGGACTTACAATCGCCTGGGGGTGGCAACTAACTAACTCCTCTTATGATATTAAACACATGTAGGCAAGTCATATGCTTTTATAAGATAGCCAGGCTGTTGTGTATTTAGAAAGAGACTAAGTCCTTAAAAACACTCCCTAAGAGACTAGATAATGTAGGGCATGATTAATGACTCAAATATAATGCAATTTTTGTTATGATTTATTTTCATTTTTGGATAATTTATTTGACATAGGCTATGTGATTCATATGCCTAATGCATGAGAAATTTGATTAATGGCCAAAATTAGCAAGAAGGAGGTCAATTTTCATCATGGTTCTCAAAGGTCAAGCCAAGTTATCTGGCAAAGGTGGAAGCCCTCCATTAGCAAAAGTGAAGTAAGATGATTTTTATGCATGATACGAGACATACAAAATCCAGCCAAGGGATTGCTAAATCTTTTATCTTGATTTATGTCCTAGGATTTAGGTGAGATTATAAGTTATTAATTTTAATTTTGAGTTGATTAATTAGCTAGTTTTTTTTTTCTTTGAGCCTAATCATCCGGCCATTCATCAAAGCAAGAAAAAAACTAGGAAAAAATGTCATCTTAATGCACAAGTTGAGCAAACATCAAAGAATTTTATAATGCTAGCGCAAAAGAATAAAAGGTCGATGTAGGCTCCACCAGTACAAACAAAAAAGAAATGTGGGTAGTTCTATCCTTACAACTGGATTACAAATGAATTAATTACAATTTAGAAAGAATTCATGTTATGGGGGTCTTCATTCTTCTTTCTTCATTCTTCATTTCTTCATTTCTTTCTTTCTTCTTTCTTCATTCTTTCTTTCCTTATTTTAGTTGGTTGGAATGTGGTTGCTAATTTTCATTACATGGTGCATACATAGTCTTATGACCAATGTTCATTCTAATCCCCATAACATTTATTCCATATCTTAATTGCAAAAATTACATGAAAATGGGAAATGTAAAATCTAACTAAAACCTGAAAAATAGAGATTAGCTAAACATGCCACACAATCCCAAGCAGTTATAAGAATAAATTAGATTTAACACCCCACACATGAGTAACTAAGTCCACCTATCCTAATTTGGATTATGCTTAGGGGTATAAGTAACATAACAAAAAAGCAATTTTATATTTTTATTATGAAGCTACACAATCCTCAAGAAGATAGTGATTAGACTAATATCATCCTATCATCCAATCTATGCACATCCACCATAACATCTAGTCTAAAGTATTGCATCACAAAATAAAATCAGGCATCAAACTATGCATCGCCCTAACATAGATCTAGAAATGGTGACTTAGCCTAATGTCTATGCATTTAAGGTTGTGTGACATGTCTTAGCTAGGATTTAAGGTTGGAGTTTTCTAAGTGTGAAGAGTTCAACTTAGAGGGTGGTTTCATCTAAGTGATTTTGTTGATTTCTTAATTTTATTTGATGATTTAGTTTGGTTTGAATGAACCTATATTTAATTACTATGTGTTATAAAGAGAGGAAAAGAGAAGAGAACCTCCCTTTCCTCCCTACCTTAGTAATTTCTAAGGTAGATTCATTAATGATTTTTCTTTGGTGAATATTTTATTATGTGTTTTAGTTAATTCTAAGTTTAGATTTCTAATCATCCGAAATGCCGAAAGCATGTATGTGTTCAAGCTTGAGCTTGTTTAATATTATCGAGATGATTCGAAGCTTTAAGAATAGTGTTCAAGTTTGAGCTTGTTTATCATTATCAAGCTCGAGCTCGATTCGACTTTGTTCATGAGCTCGGTTCAAATTGGATTATCGAGCTTATTAACGAGTAGCTCATTTAATAAAATAAACAAGCTTCAATCAAGCTTGTTCGCGAGCAGGTTATTGAGAAATGTACATGAGCTGTATCAAATAAAGCTTATTAAGCCTAAAAATAATAATAATTTGAATAATATTATTCACAAACAAGCCTTAATAGAGTCGTAATCGAGCCATAATCGAGCTTTTTAGCGAGCTTGTTCATGAGTGTTGATAATGTTCATGAACATAAATGAACCGAATAACAAGCTATTCAAGCTTGTTCATTTAGCAATCGAGTATTTAAAAAGGTGTTCAGACTCATTTGATTAGTTAATCAAACGAACATGAACGAGCTCTAATTGAGCCGAGCCATGAGTAGCTTGTTGAACGCTCAGTTCATTTGCACCCCTAGTCGGTGCCATGTGAACTGCTGATGTGGCACACGCTTTCCACATGGCACGATGAGACTGGTTATTTAAGTTATCATATTGGCTGTCATTAGCCGGCGGTGCTATGCGCTTTCCCCTGGGCCATCTGATCAAGGATCGGATGGTTAGGGATAAGCCTGTGGTTTTGAAGGATTTTATCACTGGAACTAATACATTTAATCATAGCCATTCATCCAAAATACATGGGATGGACAACCCATGATTCATTCCTGCCTAAGCTTGTGGGAGACGGAGGCTGTCCGTTCTCCATGGCTTGATCCGAACTCACTTATTCTTGAATTAGGCTGAGATTCAACCCACACCATCAAGAAGCATAGGGAAGAACATCCAACGGTTGAATTTCAATGGGATTATAATTCTCTTCACAAAAGACCAAGAAATTTTCAACTTAAGCTCAGTTTTAAGTCATACCTCGTCTGAGGCTATCACCGGTGCTTCCAACGGAGGAAGTAGCTTCGCCTAGTGGAGACGAAGCTTTATTTAAGGTTTCAAGCTTTGAGATGAAGTGGATCTTCCAATTCAACAAGGCTCCCTCTAATGGCTTGTAACTTTGGTCTAGGTCTCCCTTCCCGTGGCTTGGATGCTTGGGAATGCTTTGGGTGAGCTCAACTTGCCCCCATGACGGTGCTTGCAAAGTGAATTGGGATTTGATCAAGAATTGAGCAAGTTAGAATTTCCTACCACCTCCCCTATTTTGGCTATAGAGAAAAACTAGAGAGGGAAATTGGAGAGAGCTTAGAAATGCTTAGGGAACTTTGTGAATGCTTGGAGAAGCTTCCCTTCATCCTTTGAGCTCAATCGAATGCAAAAGTCATAGTTTGAGTGGAAATGAGGGGGAGTATATCTCCCCCTACTTGGTTCAGAAGGTCGAAGCTTGTTCTTCCATTTTGATCAATTGCTCTAATTGAATGGGTTGTTTAGGCTGTTAGGGATCTCATGTGCTTCAGTTTTGGCAGAGGAGTCGAATGGAGGAAGTGCACATGTGCTAGGTGAGTGTGAGAGGTGATCCAAGCGAAGAAATTGGATCGGAGGGGTCGGTTTGGCCTTGGGTTGCAAACCCATTAGGTTGTGTGCACCCCCTCCCTTGGTGTTCAAATGGTCCACTAGGAGGATGCGAAGTGGCCATGAAAAGGAATTGGTGAAATTCTAAGTGAATTTTGCCATGGGTTACCCGTTGACCTAGTGGTAAAATGGTCATTTAGCCTTGATTTTGATTTGGACAAATTTGAAATGATTGAAAAATGTGTTGTGTCAATTTTCATTGAATTTGGAGTTTATTTGATATTATTTGGCTCAAGTTGGCCCATTTAGGTCAAAATGGCAACTTGGATCAAGTTGACTAATTGGTCAAATTGGGTCAAACCATGGGTTAGGTCAAGTTCAAATGATCATTTGGAGCCTATGAGTATTATTGGTTTGGTTCAATTTGATTTATATTTGGTTTTGGTTCATTTGAGTTCACTTAGGTCAAATGGGTCAAGTTGATCAATTTGACCCATTTGATCCAATTGGGTTTGGTCATGGATTGGTTTAGGCTTGGTTGATCATTTGAAATATTTTGTAAGCATTAGTTTCAATCAATTTTGGTTTGGTTAAGTTTCAAGTTGATTTGACCTTTTAGGTCAAGTTGGGTTTATGGTCAACTGGGCCAGGTTAGTTCTAGTTGGCCAATTGAGAGCTTTGCTCAAGTTTAACAAGTGATTTAGAATGAATTTGACCCATTGGTTGCAATTAATTTATCTTAGATCAAGATTTGACACATTTTGACTTTTTACGTCAAGTGGCCAATTGGGTTAGGTTTGGCTCAATTGATGACTTGATCAAGTTCAATCATTGATCATGGATTGGTTTTGATCATTGGTTTCGATCATTTTGGCCTATAGTAGATTTTGGCTAGTTTAAGTTTCATTTGGGATAAGTGTTAACTTGGTCAAAGGTTAAGTTTGACTTAGTTTGACCCAATTTGAGTGATTGATCATCCTATGATGATTGTTGCTCATAATGCGAGGTTTAGATGGGCTTAGTTCAATCTAATTTAGGTATGATTAAAATTTGGCTCAAATAGGTGTTTTAGGTCACTTTGGCCCAAGTGAGCCTAAGTGGGTCAATTGGCTTCATCAAGGCTTGATTTAAGCTTGGTTGAACTCACATATGGACTTATGATTGAAATATGAATCCAATTGCAAGTGATTTGGAGTCAAGTGGGTTTTGATTCCCTTGAGAATTCCAAGTTCAAAAGGGTGAACATGGGTTTGATTTAGGTTGGTTTGATTTGATTTGATGATTGAAGTTTATGACTGTATTTGATTTGTGATTGGAGGATTGATTATTTGAAGAGAAAATCCAAAGGTTTGGATTGGTTTGAGAATGGTTTAGTTAAGTTCAAGAATTTGACTAGAAGGATTTAGGTTGGATTTAGGTTAGATTTGTGATGAGGCATCATCACCGCCATCGACGCCATCATAATAAAGCTTAAATCCATGATTGGGCCTTTTGTTATAATTTAAGTTATGTATTATTGGGCTTTTATATTTTGTATGTCTTGAGCTTATATGTATTGGGCTATTCTTATGTCATGGTTCATGAGTCATTGTAGTAGTATGACACTTTGGGTAGGTATGGAATGAGTGGTAGGTTTGATAATGGTGGTAGGTTTGGTAGTAGGTGGTGGTATGTGTAGTTATGATGGTGTTAGATTTGAGTTTGGAGTTAGGTTTGAGTATTCTTAACTTTCTCTTCAATCCTATAAATAGGGAGACTCTTATAATGCTTAGTACTTGAATTTGGAATAAAAGTTACCTTCTTAAATTTCTTGTACTATTTTGTGTGTTTTCTTCTTGAGTGACGGACTACTTGAGTATGTGAGCTCACAACCCTTAGAGAAGGACTTCTAAGGAAGGAACACGATCCCCACAATGACGTGTATAGAGTTCGACTTAAACTTATTCCTGCTTCGCTGCTGGTTATTTTAAATTTGTTATAGGTTAGATCGTTCATAACTTTTCAGTTATTTATTTGCACTTATAAGATTCAGATCTCTAGTGTGGTTAGCATAACTTTAATCAAAATCTTTTCAACTTCACTAAATTCATAATATTGTGAATGTGCTCAATAGTAGTGTGCATTTATCATTACTCTTTTGTGAGGATTTAAGAATTATCGATGTAATAAATAATATATCATAAAAAAGCCCCTGTGTCCTACATCATATTTGGTATCATAGCAAGTATGTTTCTTTGGGAACATCTTGTTTAGTATTGAGTTTTATTTTGCATCGAGTAATCTTGCAATTCATTGTTAAAAAAAGCATACAAAATTTTTATTTAATTAGAGCATTTACTTACTTTTAATCGTGTCCTTGATTTCATTATAATGCATTTTAAAAAAAAATTTAATTAAGTATTTGCTTATATTAATATCATCATGTCAACTCATAGTGGTCTTAGATATCAAGATCAATCTTTAGATGAAAAACATGATCCTTATGAATTTTACTAGAAAAAATAGAAAAGCTTACCCTTTGAACCAACAAATCTTTAATGAATTCAAAAGATTTGAAGCCTTAGAACAAAAAAAGTTGGTAGGCTTACAACACATTCACCGTAAACTAACACAATCCTAGAACACCAACTTGAAGAGAGAGAAGGTCATCATGTTGATCCTGTCTCTTCCTCTCCCACCTCATCCACATTCTCCTATTAGACCCCATTATCGCCCTAGGAACAACTTTAATGAATATCCAAAGTTTGATGAGGTACTTCCTCACCCACCTCATCGAATAGGGAGACAATTAAGATGAGATAAAGGTTATGCTTATCGAACTCCTTATGAGCATTATCCTCGACATTATGAATAGCCATTATCTAATTTTGTTGCCCCACGATGTACACTTAGAGAACCTGATGATGATGTTATTCGTAGGGTTAAAATTGATCCATCTATTTTTGATGGTCGACTTGATCTTAAAATTTTCTTAGATTGGTTAGTAGACATGGACCAATATTTTGATTGGATGCCCATGTCAAAAGAAAGACAAGTTCATTTTGCCTGCATGAAACTAACTAGTCATGCTAAGACTTATTGGGTTAATCTCAGACGAAAATATCAATGATTAGGACAACCACCTATTGCTTCTTGGGATGAGATGAAAGAAATTTTAAAGCAAAATTATGTACCATTAAATTTTCATGATCAACTTATGGATGAAATGACTACGCTTGAACAAGGATCTTTAACTGTTGTTGAGTATATGACAAAGTTTGATGAATTGATCACCCGTTGTGATGTTAGAGAGGATCACTGCACAACAATCTCTAGATTTAGATATGGGTTATGAACTAATATTCATAATGAAATGATAACTCGAGAAATTTATTCTTTTGAGGAAGCATTTTGAGTGGCGACTCAAATTGAACAATATCTTAGATCACAACCTTATGTTTATTCACAACTTCATCTACAAACAACTCTCAATAGCGTGTTAACCCTCCTACTTTAGTAGTTCCTAAAGGACCTAGTGAAACAAAAGGAAAAGCTTTAGTGGGAATATCTGGCTCTAAGACTTCTAGCATTACTTGTTTTATATGTGGTAAAATTGGTCACTATGCAAGTACTTATCCTCATCGAAACTTACACATAGATTATGAAAATGAGGATCAACAAAATAAAAATAATGATAATCAAATTGCAGTTGACCCTTGTGAAGAAGCTAGTGATGCAAAAGAAGCATTAGATGAGTCTCATATAGTATGTGTGTTAGCAACTCACGAGCTAATATTGATTGGAGGTACACATCAATTTTCCACACTTATTTTAAGAGTGGTGAAAGACGTGTAAGTTAATCATTGATAGTGGTAGTTGCATGAATGTTATTGCTGCCTCTACTTTAGCTAGGATGAAGCTCACCCCAGAGACCCACCCACTGCCTTATAAGGTTGCTTGGGTAGATAAGACCTCTATCTCTATATCTCAATATTGTCTTGTATCCATTCAATTAGGAGAATATAGTGATAAAATTTAGTGTGATGTTCTTCCGATGGATATTGCTTATATACTTTTAGGTAGACCTTGGCTTTTCGATATGTATGTCACAAATTATGGGTGATCTAATACATATGCTTTTAATTTTCAAGGTAAGAGAATTGTCTTAAACCCAAAAGCCTAAAGAGGTCACTCCAATTCAACCCCAAAATTCTTCTCCACCCATAGAAAAGAAATCCCTACATATTATTAATAAACGTCAATTTCAACAAGAGATTAATGGGAATATCATTTTGGCATTAGTTGTCCTAACCTCTGAAAATCAACCTTTTGTTAAATCATTCTCCTCTGAAGTACGTGAACTTTTATTGGAATATCAAGATATTTGTCCTGAAGAACTTCCTAGTGAGCTTCCCCCATTAAGAAGTATCCAACATTCCATAGAGCTAATTCCTGGATCATCACTCCCAAATTTGCCACATTATCGCATGAACCCAAATGAACATGCAAAGCTAAAATGACAAGTTGATGATTTATTATCAAAAGGGTTTATCAGGGAAAGTTTATCTCCATGCACAGTGCCTGCTCTTCTTACCCCAAAGAAAGCTGGTAGTTGACGTATGTGTGTAGATAGTCGTGTTATAAATAAAATCACTGTTAAGTATAGGTTTCCCATACCTAGACTTGATGACATGTTAGATATGATGGCTGGATTAATAGTTTTCTCTAAAATTGATCTTAGAAGTGGATATCATCAAATTGTAGAGAGAAAGTGATGAATGGAAAACCTCATTCAAGATAAAGATGGTTTGTATGAATGGCTAGTAATGCCTTTTGGATTGACTAATGCTCCAAGTACATTTATGTGAGTGATGACTCATATCTTACGGCCATTCATTGGAAAATTTTTAGTTGTGTACTTTGATGATATTTTAATTTTAGTCAAACTAAGAGATCATGAGAAACATTTACAATACAAGTCTTTGAAGTGTTTCATAAAGAAAGACTATATGTTCACTTAAAAAATGCCGATTTATGACGTCTTGAATCTTCTTAGGATTCATTATTTCTTGATGGCATATGTCGATCCCAAAAAAATTAGGGCTATTCAAGAGTGGCCTACCCCAACCACAATTCACGATGGATGAAGTTTTCATGGGTTAGCCACATTTTATTAAAGGTTTATTCATGGATTCAGCACTATTATGGCCCCAATAACTCAATGTCTTAAAAAGGGAGACTTTGTTTGGACTAAGGCACAAGATGCATTCTCTAAAATTAAAGAACTTTTAACAAGTCCACCGATATTACAATTGCCAAATTTTGACAAAGTATTTGAGGTATCATGTGATGCTTATGGAGTTGGTATTGGAGGTGTTCTTAAACAAGAAGGTCAACTTATTGCGTTCTTTAGTGAAAAATTAAATGAAGCACGTCAACGATGTTCGACATATGATCATGAGTTTTATGTTGTCATCCAAACTTTAGATTGTTGGTGACATTATCTTCTTTCACGAGAATTTATACTTTATTTCGATCATGAAGCGCTTAAATATCTAAACACCCAAAAGAAACTTAGTTCTCATCATGCAAAATGGGTTCAATTTCTTCAAGAATTAAACATAAATTTGGTGTCAAGAACAAAGTTGCAAATGCCTTAAGTAGAATATGTACATTATTAAATACCATGAGTGTGAAGGTTACTGGATTCAACAAAATTAAAGATGATTATCCTAATTGTAAAGATTTTCGATAAATTTTTAAATCTTTGAAATCTGATATTTCAATTAATAGATATGATTATCAAATACGAGATGGCTATCTCTTTCGTGGCACACAACTTGTATCTCAGATTCATCACTTCAAAATTTCTTATTAAGGAAATTCATTCAAGAGGTGTATCTGGTCATTTTGGTCGTGATAAGACATTAGCTATGATAGAGGATAGGTTCTTTTAGCCTAGTCTTAAGAAAGATGTTGCTCGTATCATTGCCTAATGTCATACTTGCAAAACAAAATTATGGTCTATACACACCACTCCTAATCCCCCACAAACCTTGGGAAGATCTTAGTATGGACTTCATCTTAGGATTACCTCGCACTGTACAATGTTTTGACTCTATCCTAGTAGTTGTTGATCGATTCTCTAAAATGGTACACTTCATTCCATGTTATAAGACATCGATGCCTCACATATAGTGATAATTTTCTTTTGTGAGATAGTTCGCACATGGATTACCTAAGGCAATTGTGTCTAATCGTGATGTAAGGTTTATGAGCTATTTTGGAAAACTTTATGGAAAAGCTCAGCACAAAACTCTTATTTTCTGACTTACCACCCTCAAACAGATGGACAAACCGTTGTTAATAGAAGCTTAGGAAATTTACTTAGGTGTCTAGTGATCGATCATACTAGTAGTTGGGACCTAGTTCGTCCTACTGCAGAGTTTGCTTATAACAGTTCAAATAATAGGTCAACCGGTATGAGTCCTCTTTATATTATAACTAGTTATGATCCAAGAAAACTAATTGATCTTGTTGAATTTCCTGTAACATATATGTCTAGTGTATTTTCATCTTCATTTGCACAAAGCATGCATGATTAACATCGTGAAATTCAACAAAAACTTACTCTGAGTTATGATAAATATAAAGCTAATGTTGATGCACATAGACGATATGTAAAATTTAATGAGGGAGATTTGGTTCTTGTTAAAGTTAGACAGAGATTTCCAACCGAACTCTTAAGAAATTAACTCTCAAGAGATCGATCCTTATAAAGTTATAAGAAAGATAAATGATAATGCTTATGAAATAGATCATCCAATGAATGCTAGAATTTCTCTAATATTTAATGTATCAGATTTAACGTTGTACCATGGGCAAGCTAAATTCATAATATTGTGAATGTGCTCAATAGTAGTGTGCATTTATCATTACTCTTTCTTGAAGATTTAAGAATTATCGTAATAAACAACATATCATAAAAAAAGCACCCGTGTCCTACATCAATTTGGATTTGAGTTTTGAATTTGGCTTTAGTTATTTGAATTTATGTTTCATTTATATTTGTGAATATAATTGAGAATATAAATGGGTATGAGAAAATATTTTGAATCAGTGATTTGAATTTGATTTGAAAGAAGTCCATAAGATGAAAATAAAGGTTGGAAGGATTTTTTTTTTTGATTTAGAATGATCATGGATTTTAATTTGGAATTGATTTGAATTTGAGAAAATCAATTAGGGTTGGAATTGATTTAGATTTGAATTAGGAATTTGAATTTGAAGATTTGAATTTGAAGTTGATTTGGGAGAAATCAATTAAAGTTGGCAAAATATAAAATTGTAGAAGTGTCTTAATGAGGAAACTCTTAATGTCTAGAGGAGTCCTATGTCTAAGATGAATAAGTTGAAATCTCACTCCAAAAGTGAGGTTAACAAAGGGCGACCAATAGTGGTGTGACTGACAAGGCATACCACACGTATTGGTGTGGACCGAGACGACAACGTCCGAATGATCACAAGCACTAATAAAAATAATATACTCCCAACCCAAGGTGTAGAAGGAATCAAGAGCTTAATGTAATGTGACTCTACTCGTGTCAAAGACATAAGAGAGTGAAGGAGGAATCCAATAGGGATAGAGTATGTGAATCTTCCACTAGGGAAAATGTTCAAGTCATCCACTGGGGGATGAGAGGTTTGATTTGATTTGCATCTCGCTGGGAAAAAATTGATTTGATTTGTTGATTTAGAATTTGGTGCTCCACCAAGGATGAAAAAGTGATCTCTCCACTAGGGGAGCAAGTTCCAATCATCCACTGGGGAAAAGAGGTTGTGAAATCCATTAGGGGATTGGAATTCGAGATCCACTAGGGATGAAAATGTGAACTCTCCACTAGGGGAGCAAGTTCAAGTTGGATTGAATTGGTTTCACTATGGAAACGGGAAAGATTTGCATCTCAGAGGAGAAGAATTTGATTATTTTATTATTTTGATTGTTTGATTTGACTCATTTAGGTAGGTTGATTGGATTTGTTTGTTTGTTTAGTTTGACTCCGGGAGGAGGGTTGAATTTATTTCATATTTTTAAAAAATTTTGATTTTGAGATGGACCTTGACGATGGATCATAAGTAGAGGCCATTGGCCTTAGTCTATCTCGATTTACCAATCCAATGGGGTAGTCTACCAACCACATGGTAGGACTATCCAACCAAAGGGGTGTCTTTTGGTGTGCAATGGTCAAGAAGAAAGCTAGACTCACATCTTCCAAAATAAGAAACCACTAGGGTGATCAGTTGCTTGTGCAACAAATCAAACCTGGTTGACTATTGAGTGAATGCCTCTGAGGGATCTAAATCAGCTCAAAGATAGTCAAAATAAATTTTATTTTTAATAGTTTTTTATGGATCCCATCAGTCTGCGATGGACTGTACTGAGTAGGGGTCGTGCTTTCCTTGGTCTAGCTCAAATTTACCAACCCAAAGGGAGTAGCCCGAGGTGAACTATCCAACCAAAGGGATGCCTTCGATTTGTAATGGTTAATCGGGAAGAAAGCATGGGGACTCACATCTTTCAATAAAAGACCACCGGGGTAACACATTAGCAAGGTAACATGTCAACCGACTAGGACTTCCGTCAATTTTGATAGTCATGGAAAGAATGCGTAGTAAACTTATATCTTTCAAAGAGAATGACTATCACAACTGTTGTGGCAAAATAGATTGAACCCGACCTAAGGGAGACTACGAAGAGAGTGCTAACCCGGGGACTTATCTTAACCCAAGTGTAATCGTAATTCATATAGGGAGTTCTCGACAGATTCTAAAGATAGGATGCTTGCTTGGGAAAGGAGATGCTGGGGGCTTGAATTTCTAATCCACAAGTGAATAAATTTGTTTTTTTGTTTATTTATTTATTTATCATGGGCCATGTTGGTTTGCTAGGGATCATACTGAGAAGGAGCTTATATTAGACTAGACCTATCTCAAATTTACTGCACCAAGGGAGAATCTGTGCATTTGCTGAACAAATTCTCCAACCACAGGGGTGGCTACTAGGAAAGGGGGACTGTCTAATCCAAGTGTAACCCGGGGGGGTGTCTAAATGGGGTCACAAAGAATGTGATCCAAGTAATATGGCCACAGGGAAGGGGCTACTAAGGGCTTTATCCAAAACTCTGGAGAAGATAATATCTATAGGTATTTGGTGGCCAACTCAAGGAGAAAGCGTGGACTCATATCCTCCAAGAGTGGTGTATCCACCGGGTGAGTCACTATAAGCATAACAAACATCAACCAACATAAGGTGCCCATCGATTTGCACCAATCATTCTAGAAAGAAAGCATTAGGGACTCATATCCTCTTATAACAGAACTGATTTTTGGGATAGTCTCTGTCGACAAGTGATATCCAACCTAGGGCAAGTTGAGTTAATGCCAGGGGACTTATATCAACTCAAGAGTAGTCAAGAGGAAAGCAACCGCTAGGGACTTATCCTAAACCTTAGATATACTTGACTTAATGATCATGATGGTTAGTTTAAGAAGAAAGCAAGTGGACTCACATCTTTTAAACAAAATCAACATGAGGTAGCTTATTGTGCAAAGGAGGCCTACCAAAAGGTACTGGTGTGCAATGGTCAAGTCAAGAAGAAAGTATCGGACTCACATCCATCATACAATGACCACTTGGGTGACATACTAGCAAGATAGCATGTATAATGTAAAGCTATAATGAGTGAGTTCCACAGGGCTTACTCCCACATCAAAATAGCTCAAGATAAAAGATATGTATTTATTATTATTATTTTTATATTAGAAGGAATAGGATGCCTCTTCTCTCACACCTATCCTAAAACAGGGGAATTGATGAAATGGTGCCATGAATGGAAGTTATGATCCCACCATGAAAGGATGCCGCTTCTCTCACACTAACTTAGTTATGCTAGCAAATAGGATGTCTCTTGGGTTCTCTCACACCTATTCTAGTAGCATTGGGGTATTGGGTATGATTGTGTTTGTTGTTGAAGAGGTATAGGATGCCTCTTCTCTTACACCTATCCTAAACACGTTGTCACAGATTCATTAAATAAATAAATAATGCTTCGAAAGAAAAGAAGATTTTAATGAATTTGGAATATAATTTTTTATTTTGATGATAATTATTTTCAAACATGATTTTATAGGTAATATTTCTTCAAATAAAGCCCATTAATTAAAACATGTTCCCCTTTACAATCAATAAGCTAATAATATCCTCTTTGGTAGGCTTTCTCTGACAAAGGGCCTTGTTTTGATGATAATTGTTTTTTGAACATGCTAATTATTTGGAAAGTTTGGCCAAAGCATCTACTATTGCATTCTCTCCATGAGGGACCTTGTAGATGGTGACCTCAAGGATTTGCTTTCATAGTATACTCATGGTAGGATAAGCTTAGGTTTTAAAACCTTGTAGGACCTATTTGGTTGATGACCATGAGAATCCCCATAAATGTTGATGCTCTTGACACACCGTAATGGCTAACTCTAGACTGATAATCAAAGCCTCCTTTACTTCATTTTTGGTGCAGGGATTGGAGAGATAGTATGAGAATCTCATTATATCGCAGTCTAGAGTTAAGAGACCTATTCATATACCTGCCTTTCCTAGAAGAGTAGATTATGGTTCTTCTCCTTTGTGAAATAAAGCCACACCATCAAAATACATCTCCCAACGGTGATTGTTAACATCCCCTAAGTTCATGATTTGTTCATCAGGGAGATCGTCACTAAGCGGGAATCAATAAGAAGTGGGTGTGCTAAGAAATTCGCTAGTGCTTATCCTTTCACGAATGAAGGGTATAAATCTAATATAAACCGTGAGAATCATGGATCAACATGCCAATGCCCAGATAATTTGGTCATGTCATGAGATACATTGGATTGATTCTTGAATTCAAGTTCACCTTTTGAGAAAGCATATATTATCGTAGCTTTTGGGATGTGAAGATTAAAGCTAGGCAATGTTTCTCAATAGATGGGTAGTTCACTTTAGCAGGGATCAGATGATGGCTGAGGTAGTAGAGAGCACTCTCCTTCCCTTCATAATTGGCTTGGGCCAACAAAGTGCCGAGAGAGTCATCCAATGTTGTAGTGTAGAGGATGAGTGGCCTACCCGGGATAAGGGCCGCTAGAATAGTGACTTTATCAAATACTGCTTGATATCTTCAAAGGCATACTGACACTTGTCATCCCACTTGAACTTGGCATCCTTTTGACAAGTTCTAAAAATGGCTTGCATCTTATCGATCAATTGGAGATAAAGCTTCTTAGATATGCCAACTTCCCTTAGAAAGATCTGAGTTTAGTTAAACTTTAAGGTGGTGGCATTTCTAAGATAGCTTTGATATTTTTTGGATCTATTTCTATTCCTCGGTGTCAGACAATAAACCCAAGGAACTTTCTTGAAGCTACTCTGACTGCACACTTCAGAGGGTTCATTTTGAGGTTATATTTGTCTTAACCGTTTGAAAACTACTCTCAAGTCAAGGAGATGGTCTTCCTTTTCTTTGATTTTGACTACTAGGTCATCAACATAGCACTCAACTTGATGATGAATGAGTTCATTGGAAAATAGTCATGCTGGTATATATAGACAGATTTTAAGGCCAAAAGGCATGACCTTATAATAATAGAATCTAATCGAGGTTCAAAAAGCTGTGTTTCTTTCATCCTCGGGGGCCATCTTGATTTGGTTGTAGCCAGATGACCCATCCATGAAAGATAATACTACATGAGATTAGGTGATGTCCACCATTAATTTCGGTATAGGAAGAGGAAACTCATCCTTAAGACATACCTTATTTTTAAGTCCCTGAAATCAACACATATGTGAAATGGGCCATTCTTTTCTTAACTAGAATGGCACTGGCTAACCAGGTAGGGTATTTTTCTTCACTGATAAAACCATCATCGATAAGTTTCTTGACTTCAAAAATGACATGTTGTTCGATTTCTAATTGCATGTGTCTAGGAGCTTCCTTGATAGGGTTAGCGTTAAGGTCTATTGCTAGTTTGTGGACTGCTACATTAAAGATAATACGGGAATCTCTTCATAACTCCTTGCAAAGTAGTCCTTGAACTCAATCAATAGCCTAACTAATCATTGATTTCTACTTCATTCAGCAAAGAACTGATGTATGTCAGGCATGTATTTTCTTCTGTCCAGAGGTTGATTTCTTTGAGCTTATTAATTATTGAATGGATTTCTTCTTCAAATTATGGAGGTGCATCTTTGATTTCAAGATCATCTAGATCATCTGAAGTTTCTAAACACACATCCTCATAAGAGCTAGTATGGTTGAAGAACCTATGAGACTCCAAATGATTGGTGAGAACTAAGCAGTAATCATCATTATTGATTGGACCCACTATACTAAATCCTAGCCCTGATCTTGATTGTGCATCCATTCCTCTATGGTTCCATAGCTTCTTGAAGTACTCTGACCTGTGCTTGCACCATGTATAAGTGATCAAATCTTTCTTTCCAAGATTATGAACACAAGGCGAGTACCAATCAAAAGGTAATTCCATTAATTCTTTATATGAATTATCCTCAAATTCTACATCAGCACTTGGACTTGAGGATAATGATCCCAATAGGAATCTATTTGGCTTGTCATTCATGGAAGAATTAGGGGCTTCCTTAACTACTTAACTTTCAACTTTTTGAGAGGAAAGTGATGTTAGAGCTAAGGTTCCTAACTGCTTTCTAGTTTCACATAAACTTGATTCGAATACATTCATGCTTTGCTTGGAGGCCTGGTCTTCATCACTGTCCAACTCGAGTGTCACCTCCAATGAAACCTGTTGAGAGGGGTTGGCTGGTATACTAATTACAGTAGATTGGTCCTCCGAGCTAGATTCCAAGTCTATGTGAATACTGGGGTGTTGGTTAGAAAAATTTCTATAGAGTCACATTCAAATATGTGCAGAAAGAGGCAAGAATATAAAATTCATCTTTTTAGAATGCCACGTAGATCCATAGATGTGCTTATTCATGTGATCGGGTATGTCATCAAGGAATAGAGTACTATCTCGAAAGACAAAAGTCACTACCCTTTAATGGACCTAATCACCTCAATAAGGACTCCTAAGAACGATGGGGCTGCATATGTACCAGAGATTCTTCCCTTTACATTGAAAAGTAAAATAGGGTTTATTTTAAATTGGGTTTGTTAAGTTTCCTAGAGAGGCAAACCCCTATAGTTAATTACATCCTAAGGAATGGGGATTCCATAGAAAAACTCTTGATTAAGGTAAATGATCGTTGTCTTCAAAGATTTTAATAAGAAAGCACTATCAATCGATTCGTTCATTTTTTTAAAATCAAATGGGATTGATCAAGGAGAGGGAGTTATTATCGAAGCCTAAATAAAAGATAACTAGGAGATGCCCACGATGCTCGAAAACCTAGTGAGCATCTGAAACTATTATATAGTTAGGCTTTATATTTTTTAAATTGATTTAATTTGTTTGAGTTGTATTTTTCATTACAAATTTAGAACTTATGATTCCTTAACACAAGATTAAGGAAATACCTAAGAGGTGAGAAATTATGCTTATGGCCCGCAAAGGGGAGAAGCAACCTCAGAACTTTAATCTATGGAGCTTTGGTGAGGGCCGAAATCAAAACCTAAATCTAAGATGAAAATGGGTATTTAGTTTGCCTCCACAAGAGAGGACAAACCACCTGACTTCTTGGACTTACAACCGTCTGGGGGTGGCCACCAACTAACTCCTCCTATGATTTTAAATATATGTAGGAAAGTCTTTATGCTTATGCAAGATAATTAAGCTATTATTTTTTAGAAAGAGACTAAGTCCTTAAACTCACTCCCTAAAGAGACTAGATCATGTAAGGGCATACTTCAAATGACCTAAATCTAATACAATTTATATTTCATTTTTGGACAATTATTTTGACTCGGGTTAATAGAATTCATATGCCTAATGCATGAGAAATAAAGCTATTAGCTATAATCAGCAAGAAGGGAGGAGGTGTGTTTCCACCATGGCTCTCAAAGGTCAAGCCAAATTTCTCTAGTAAAGGTGGAAGCCCTCCAATCAAGAGTAAAATAAGATGCATTTGTGCACCATATGTAAAATAAATACTCATCCATATGGATTGCTAATTCTTTTATCTTGATTTTAAACCTAAGCTTTAGGTGAAGTTATGAGTTCTTTATTTTAGTTTTGAGTTATCATTTTGGTAAAAGATTTAATTTTCTCTAAGAGCCTAATCCAGATCCAGGCCATACATAAAGTAAGGAAGAAATTAGGAAGAAGATGCCACTTAATACAAAAGCTAAACAAATCACCCATCAATTTATAAAGCTAATTGCAAAATAAATAAAAGGTCGTTGTGGTCGGGAACCACTGCACAAACCCAAAAATAATAAATTGGGTAGCCATCTTAATTTGGTTGTAACCAGATGACCCATCCATGCAAGAGAATACTGCATGAGATTAGGTGATGTCCACCATTAATTCCAGTATAGGAAGAGGAAACTCATCCTTAGGACATGCCTTATTTACATCCCTAAAATTGACGCATATGTGAATTTGGCCATTCTTTTCTTAACTAGGATGACACTGGCTAACCAAGTAGAGTTTTTTTGTTCCCTGATTAAACCATCATCGATAAGTTTCTTGACTTCAAAAATGACATGTTGTTCGATTTCTAATCGCATGCGTCTAGGAGCTTGCTTGATAGGGTTAGAGTTAGGGTCTATTGCTAGTTTGTGGACTGCTATATTAGAAGATAATCCAGGTATCTCTTCATAAATCCATGCAAAGCAATCCTTGAACTCAATCAATAGTCTAACTAAGTCATTGGTTTCTTCTTCATTCAGCAAAGAACTGATGTATGTCGGGCGTGGATTTTCTTCTGTCCCGAGGTTGATTTCTTTGAGCTTGTCGATTATTGAATGGATTTCCTCTTCAAATTCTGGAGGTGCATATTTGATTTCAAGATCATCTAGATCATTTAAAGTTTCTAAACACACATCCTCATAAGATTGGTTGTAGAACCTATCATAATGATTGGTGACAACTAATAATCATCGATCAACCCACTATAATCAACTAGCCTGATCTTGATTGTGCATCCCTACCTCCATGGTTCCATAACTTCTTGAAGTACTCTAACCTATGCTTGCACCAAGTATAAGTAATCAAACCATTCTTTGCAAGATTATGAACACAAGGCGAGTACCAATCAAAAGGCAATTCCATTAATTCTTTATATGAATTATCCTCAAGTTCTACATCAACTCCTGGACTTGAGGATGATGATCCCAATAGGAATCTCTTTCGCTTGTCATTCATGGAACACTTAGGGGCTTCCTTAACTACTAAACCTTCAACTTCTTGAGAGAAAAGAGATGTTAGAGCTAAGGTTCCTAACTTCTTCCTAATAGTTTCACATAAACTTGTTTTGAATACATTCATGCTTTGCTTGGAGGCCTGGTCTTCATCGCTGTCCAGCTCAAGTGTCATCTCCAATGAAACCCACAGAGAGGGGTTGGTCGGTATACTAATTATATTAGATTGGTCCTCCGAGCTGGATTCCAAGTCTATGTGAATAGTGGGGTGTTGGTTAGAAAATTTCTATAGAGTCGCCTTCAAATATGCGGAGAAAGAGGCAAGAATATAAAATTCATCTTTTTAGGATGCCACGTAGATCCATAGATGTACTTATTCGAGTGATCTGGTACGTCATCAAGAAATAGAGTACTATCTTGAAAGATAGAAGTCACTACCCTTTAATGGACCTAATCACCTCAATAAGGACTCCTAAGAATGATGGGTTTGCATATGTACCCGAGATTCTTCCCCTTCTTTACATTGAAAAGTAAAATAGGTTTATTTTAAATTGGGTTTGTTAAGTTCCCTACAGGGGCAAGCCCCTGTAGTTAATTACATCCTAAGGAATGGGGATTCCTTAAAAAAAACTCTTGATTAAGGTAAATGATCATTATCTTCAAAGATTTCAATAAGAAAATACTATCAATCGATTAGTTCATTTTTTAAAAATCAAATGTGATTGATCAAAGAGAGGGAGTTATTATCGAAGACAAAATAAAAGATAAGTGGAAGATGCCCATGATGATAGGAAACCTAGCGAGCATCTCAAACTATCCTATAGTTAGGCTTTATATTTTTTAAATTGATTTAATTATTTGAGTTGCATTTTTCATTAGAAATTTAGAACTTATGATTCCTTAACACAAGATTAAGGAAATACCTAAGAGGTGAGAAATTATGCTTATGGCCTGCAAAGGGGAGAAGCAACCTCGAAACTTAAATCTAGGGAGCTTTGGTGAGGGCCGAAAGAAAAACCTAAATCTAAGGCAAAAATGGGTATTTAGTTTGCCTCCATAAGAGAGGACAAACCACCCGAGTGCTTGGACTTACAACTGCCTGGGGGTGGCCACCAACTAACTCCTCATACGATTTTAAATATATGTAGGCAAGTCTTTATGCTTATGCAAGATAACTAGGTTGCTATTTGTTTAGAAAGAGACTAAGTCATTAAACTCACTCCCTAAAGAGACTAGATCATGTAAGGGCATACTTCAAATGACCTAAATGTAATGTAATTTACATTTTATTTTACTTTCATTTTTGTATAATTATTTTGACTCGGGCTAATATGATTCATATACCTAATACATGAGAAATAAAGCTATTAGCTATAATCAGCAAGAAGGGAGGAGGTGTGCTTCCACCATGGTTCTCAAAGGTCAAGCCAAGTTTCTCTAGCAAAGGTGGAAGCCCTCCAATCAAGAGTGAAATAAGATGCATTTGTGCATGATATTGTAAAAGAAATACTCATCTAGCTATGAGGTTGCTAATTCTTTTATCTTGATTTTAAACCTAAGCTTTAGGTGAGGTTATGAGTTCTTTATTTTTAGTTTTGAGTTATCATATTTGGTAAAAGATTTAATTTTCCCTAAGACCCTAATCCAGATCCAGGCCATACATAAAGCAAGGAAGAAACTAGGAAGAAGATGCCACTTAACACAAAAGCTAAACAAATCATCAATCAATTTATGAAGCTAATCGCAAAATAAATAAAAGGTCATTGTGGTTGGGAAGCACTGCACAAATCCAAAATTAATAAATTAGGTAACCAAGCTCAACCCTTATACAACCCAGATTAGAAATGAATTTTAAATTAAGCAAGAAATTCAATTGTTATGGGGGGTCTTCAAGCTTCATTTCTTCTTTCTTCTTCAGTTCCTTCTTTTGGATAGTTGGAAGGTGGATGGTGGTCCAAGGCTTCACATGGTGCATAACATAGCATTTTATGATCAATGCTCATCTTAATCCCCATAACAACCATTCCAAAATCCTAATTGCACAAATTTACAAGAAAAAGAAAAGAACGAAAATCTAACTAACACTTGCAAACTATGGATTAGCTAAAACAAACCACACAAATCCCAAGCATGTATATTGGACTTATCACTCCACATATGGGTGATTAAGTCCACCTAGCCTATTAGATTATGCTTAGGGTATAAGCACCTGCAAGCAAAAGCATTTATATTTTTATTTATGATAGCGCCCCTTAAGCACAATCCCCTGCATAAAATAATGATTAGACTAAGTGCATCCTACTATTCATTCTATGAGCATACATTCTAACATCCAGTATAAAACATATATCACAAACAAAACAAACATCAAACCATGCACTACCCTAACCTAAATCTAGAAGTAGTGAGTTAGCCTAATGTGTGTGCTTTGGAGGTTTGTGTGGTATGCTTAGCTATGGCTTTAAGTTAGAATTTTCTAAGTATGAAGCATGTTCAACTTAGAGGAGAGTTTCATTTAAGTTGTTTAATTATTTTGGGTTAGTTTTATTTCATGTTTTGATTATGTTCAAATGAATCCTACAATTAATTGCTAAGTTATGAAGAGAGGGAAAGAGAAGAGAACTTATTGAAGTTTTATTTCATGTTTTGATTATGTTAAACTTCTCTTTCCTTCCCTAATCTAGGTAATTTCTAAAGAAGATTCACATTTATAGTTTTATTTAGTGAAGTTTTGATTATGTCTTTTAATTAATCCTAAGTTTAGATGAACTCTAAACAAACTTATTCAAAAAGAGAAAGGCATTTTAAGATTAAATAAAATGAACTAAATTCACATAACATACATCACTTGATTTCTTTCCCAACATGTATAACATGCATATGAATGAATCCTAAGCATATCTACACAGACAAATGAGAATGTTTAACACACTTTATGATGCATGCTAAGTAATTCATTTAAGGAAATTTGGAAGTTTGAGATGCATGATTTCCATTAAGTAGAAAAAGGGTTTATATCCAATTTTCACATGCACACATGAAAGTAAGAAAGGCATCAGTGAGTATAGTGTCATTGTTAACTAGAGGTGTAAGGTACAAGACCTACATAGGGCTAGTTAAAGCCTCGCAACCTCGAGGTTGTCTAGACTAATATATCTCTTTCTTTAAATACAAACATGTGTACAAAAGAAATAAATTAGTAAGAAAGAATGCAAAAGTTGTATTAGTTGATTCATTTTGTTTATGCAATATATATGTGTAAGTATAGGTAACCCTTCTTAGGTTATAGCATAGGAATGAATAAGATAAGAATTAGGTAAGTTTTAGGTTCTTTTAAAATAAACCATACATCTTACCAAGTCCTAATCAAAACTATACTAACATAAAAGAGAAGGGAAACCAATGCTAAACACATCCTTATAGTCTCTCACATGCAAGGTTATAATTCAGATATAAGTAGCACACTTTCAATTTTAGGCATTTGATTTATATATTTTGAAAATAATCTGAATTTAGTAGTGATAATAGCCATTCATATTTCTACTTTAGCCAACACAAGCAAATTTGACATAATGTAAATAATTTCATTTTTAAATTTTAATTTGAAAAATATGGATGCATGAAACCACATGACATACAAATTTAAGATGTTGGGGAAAGAATCAATGTAATGAAAGCATGTAAACACATTCACTTTAATTAAATCCTAAAGAAATTCTTATGGAATAAGAAGGCTTAAAATAAATCAAAGTTTATTCAATGTGATTTTTGTTTAGTTGTAAGTTTGATTTAATTTTGAAAATGTGAGTTGAGTTTGCTATTCCTAACCCATTCCCACATGTGTTTGATATTTTTGTTTAATTTTTAGATGATTAGATTCATTTTTATATTTTAATTAGGTTAAGGTATGAATTAAGCAAGTTAATTAACCCTTACCTACACCACCTTAGCATAGTTAACCAAGTAATTATGAGCCAATGAGATGACATAAAACTCACAAGGAATTTAAACTTGCAATGCACCTATGATGAAAAGGGCCTAATGCAATTTGGCTCATGATTAATGGTTAATTAAGCAAAGGGTTTAACTTAAGTAATTTCAAAATGCCCCTTCACACATATCAATTAGGTTTTGATTTCCTTAATTGAACTTAGACTCTTAAACAACTAAGCATCTACCCAAAATAGATTAATTAAGTTTTGGAAGTTTTTCAAATTTTTAGAAATTAATTAAAGGGATAATTAATGAATTAACCTTTAATTAAGAGGGGATTAAGGAAAGAAAAGGGGGATTTAGGAAATAGCTTAAGGGAAATACTCCAAAATTATTCCCTAAGCCTTCTATTCACTGGATCTTACCTTAATCAACCTTAATAATGGATTAAAATATTAATACAACCTTAATTATCCTTAATTACATATGGAGGGTAATTAGGAAACATATTTGTAATTCCCCTAATTAAGCCTCAAATAAATCCCAACAAAATTAGGGGAGGTAGAAGCCATCTCCTAAAATTTGCCCAAGAAGTTTGGGATTAATCAATAAATTAATTAAGAAGTAATTAGCAAAATGATATTTCCAATAAAATCCAAAATCACACAAAAGTATAGTTCAAAATCCATTGAAATTATTTTAAAAATATTCTAGGTTGAATTATCTTTCCATAGAATTTTACCTCATATTTTTCTAAATTTTATTGACAGAGATATGAATTTTTGAAGATTAGGAGACTAATTTAATTTGATTAAGTCCCTAACTAATCCCATCAGCTCATAATGTGACATGCGGCGGCGGTGGTCAGTGCGCTTTACACGCTTCATACCGTTAGCAAATTACTTAAACATCACATCAAGGAGGTGGTGCGGTGGTGGAGAAGTTTGATCCCTCCGATCAGGATCAAAGCGGATCATCCCATTTTAAAAGGGATAATTTTTTCTAAAATGTGTGGTTAATCTTGGTCCATCACAATGTGCAAGGATGGCAGATTCCCCAGTTCTTCCCGAGGATCGAGGCCATCCATGATCTTAGGGAAGATCCAAGCTCGATTGAGCTTGGATTGGAATGAGATTGTGCCCACACCATCTAAAGCTAATGAGAAGCCTATCCAACAATGGATTTCTCATGACATGAAAATTACTTTGACAAAAGATCAACACCTCCTAAGCTAAGTGGTCAGAAAATTTCATACCTCATATCTGATCGAGCTCGATGAGGTAGCTTTGTCAGTGGGCAAGCCTTGATAGTTTTGAACCTTGGGATTGAGTAGATCTCCCTATGGACCCACACCACTTCACCTTGCTTGGGGCTTTGATCCAATTCCACCTCTCCTTGCTTTGGGAACTCGAATGAGAGCTTGGGTGCACTCTTGACCAGAGTGTGCAAAAGGAATTGGAGTGGATTTGAGTGAAGAGGAAGTTGAGGATTCAATGGAGCTCCCTTATTTTCAAAGGAAGAAAATTGAAAAATGCTCTTTTCAAATCCCTCTTAGAAAGCTTGGCATTGCTCTCAAGTTTCCTAACACTCACTGGATCAATCAAATATGGGAATGATCAATTCAAATTGACTTAGATTATATCTCCCCATGGCAATCCCTCAACCTCCCTTCTTTGATCCAATGACCAATGGAGTTGTTTAGCTATTGGTTCTTTGCACATTGAGGTCTTGAGTGGATTGGTAACCTCCCATGTGTTTCAAATTGAGTGGAAGGAGGATTTTGGCCTTGAATTTTGGGGGTGGGTGTAAAACTCCATTGGGCTTAGGTTGATTTCCAAATTGACCATGGATTATGTCCACCTATTCTAGAAGGTGATGGTCATTTTATATTCAATTTGGATATAGCTTTGGCCAAATTTCATTAGATTTGGATAGCCATTTGAGATGACTTTTATTATTGGTTAAATTGGATCAAACCAAGGGTTGGGTCAAGTTCATATGACCATTTGAAATATTTTGGTGGCTTTGGTTTGTTTCAATTTGATTTAGTTTTGAATCTGGCTCATATGACTTCATTTAGGTCAAATGGGTCAAGTTAACATATTTGACCCATTTGACCTATCTGAGCTAGGTCAAGGGTATGTTTAGGTTAGGTTAGTCATATGGAGTGGATTTGTATCTTTGTTTCCAATCCATTTTGATTATGTTCAAATTTGGCTCTCAACATGACCCATTTAGGTCAAGTTGTGTCTAAAGTCAATTGGGCTAGATTTGGTTTAGTTGGCCAATTAAACCTTTAGTCAAGTTCCACAAGTGATTTGGAATGAACTTGACCCATTGGTTTCAATCAATTTGGCTAATATCAAGTTTTGACACATTTTGACTTTTTAGGTCAAGTTGGGTCAACTTGGGTCAAGTGGCCAATTGGGCTAGGTAGGCTCAAATGTTGACTTGGTCAAGTTCAAACATAATTCATGAAAGAACTTAGATCAATGGTTTCAATCAATTTGTCCTATGGTGGATTTTGGCTATGTTAGATTTCATTTTGGGCTAAGTGTTGATTTGGTCAACCCTTTGGTTTGACTTGGTTTGACCAATTTGGTTGATCATCTCGACATTGTTGATCATAAGAGGCATAGGTGAGTTTGATTAAATCCAATTTGGTTAGGATTATAATTTGGTTCATAAAGGTACTTTAGGTCACTTTGGATCAAGTGAGCCTAAGTTGGTCAAATGGCTTTGTCAAAGCTTTATTTGAGTTTGATTGATCTTGATGGACTTATGATTGAAATATATATCCATTTTGGGGTTTGAAGTCAAATGAGTTGATTCATTTGACAATTTCATAGAAAAGAATATGAAAGGATTTAGGTTTAATTTTTGAATTAGTTTTGATTTGGTGATTGAAGTTTATATATGAATTCATGATTGAAGGCTTGATTGAATCATGAAGAAAAATCAAGAGTTTGGCTTGATTTAAAGTTGATTTGGGTAAGTTCAAGATTTTGACTTTAAAAGGCTTAGGTTGGATTTTGAGTGGATTTGAGTTTGATTTTTGGAATTGGTTTTCATTGCTTGAATTTATATTTCATTTATATATATGAATATAAATGAGAATATAAATTGATCATGAGAAGATTTCAAGGATTTGAAGTGCTTTGGTCATGAGTTGGCCTAAGTCTATTAAAGGAATTTTAAAGGACTTAGAAAATTTTAGATTTGGAATTTTGATTTGAGGATTTGATTTGATTTAATTTTTTATATTTTTATATATGCAAATATAAATGAGAATATAAATGAGTTATGAGAAAACACCATGAGTTTGAATTGGTTGATCATGATTTACTAAGTCCATTAAGAAGTGAATTAAGGAACTTAGGAAATTTCATGAATTGGTTTTAATTTTGAGTTTAAATTGATTGGTTTATTTCATTTATATATGTGAATATAAATGAGAATATAAATAATTATGAAAATCTCAAGGGTTTGATAATTTAGATGATTTTGGTTAAGTCTTTAAGAGAACTTAAAGGAATTAAGAAATTTCATGAATTAAATTTTGAGTTTAATTTGATTGGTTTAAAATATTTCATTTTATATGTGAATATAAATGAGCATATAAATGAATTATGAGAAAATCTCATGATTTTGATTTGGTTTAGATCATGATCTACTCATCCTTAAAAGAGTTTAAGGATTTAAGAAGGATTTGGACTTAGAATTTTATTCATGAGTTTCAATCATGGGTTTCAATCAATTTCAATCATGGATTTCAATCAAGAATTTTAGTCATTTCAATCACATGAGTTGATTTGAGTTTGGAGAAAGTCAAGATTGATTTGAGTTTGAATTGAAGGAAGCAGGTGAGGAATGGTTCAAACTAAGTAGGAAAATTTTCCTAACACCCCTAAGGTATGACCTATTCCTATGGCTAACTCTTCTAAGTATCTAGGGCTAGGTTGAGTGTCCACCTAATCACTAAATGTGTCTTAATACTAAAAAACTCTTTAAAGTCTAAGAGAAGTCCAATTTCTAAGATGGAGGGGTTGAGAGCTCATTCTAAAATGAGGTCAACAAACAATAGGGGTGGGACAAGGAACACCCTATATTAGTGTTGAAGATGATCAACAACACCCAAAGATCACAAGCACTACCAAACAATATACCCACAAGGCATAGAAAGAATTTGAGCTTAGTGCAATGTGGCTCACTTATGTCCAAGACATAGAGAGGGAAAATCACTGGATAGAGTGAACCTTCCATTAGAAGCGTTCAAGTCATCCACAAGGGGATGATAGGTTTGATTTGATATGAGTTTCACTGAGGAGAAAAAAGATTTATTTAAGTTCTTCTAGGGAAGATGGTTGAATTTGTTTCAATTTTGTAAGGTTTGAGTTTTTGAGATGAACCCTGTTGGTTTGTAATGGATCGCACTAAGTAAGAGCCATGGAGACTAAAACTTCTCATTTACCAATCAAATGGGTAGTCTACTATACATAGTAACTAGCTAACCAAAGATGTCTTTAGGTATTCACATTTATTAGAAAGCGTAGTAGACTTACATCCTCCAAAGTAGAGATTATGGTAATTTATTAGAAAAGCAGATTGAACCCAACCTGACTTAAGTGATGATGCTAGGGACTTAGATTTCAAAGATAGTCAAGATTAATTTCATTTTAAAATTTGTTTATTTTGATGATTAAATTGATTTGATGGATCATCGATAGCTCATAGACCTATCTCATTTATTAAACTAAAGTAACTTAAATAGAACTATCTAAAGGAGTGCCTTTTGGTTTGCAATGATCAATTCAAGAGAAGAAAGCTCGGGGACTCATATCTTCCATTACAAATTACCATTGGGATGATCGGTTGCTTTGGGTAATAAATTAAACCCGACTTAGGGATGCCCGTTGATTTGCGAAAATCATGCTAGAAAGAATGCATCATAGTCTTACATCTTTCCAAGTAGAGTGATTCGGGTAACTTGCTTGCAAGTAGATTACCTAATACTAATGAGCATAACAGGGATTTATCTCTCTGGTGCAATTCTATAGTTCTTTACACTTCCCTAAAGATAGAATGTCTGCTTGGAAAAAGGGGCCCTTTGGGGGCTTGAATTCCTAATCCATAAATGAATTAATTTTTTGTTTAATTATTTTATCATAGACCCTGTTAGTTTGCAAGGGATCAAACTGAGAAAGAGCTTATATCAGCCTAGACTTATCTTAAATTTATTGAATAAAGGGAGAATATGCACATCCGCTGAACAAATTCTCCAACCACAAGAGTGGCTACTAGAAAAGGAAATGTCCAATCCAAAAAAAGTAATGTATGTCTAAATTTTGTTGACCTCATTTTGAATGAGTTCTCAACACCTCCATCTTAAACATGGACTTTCTCTTAGCATTTAGGAGTTAGTCTTAAAGACACATCTAATGATTAGGTGGACACTCCAACCTAGCCCTAGAAGACTTAGAAGAGTTAACTATAGGAATAGGTCAGGTCTTAGGGGTGTTAGGAAACTTCCTACCCTTAGCCTAAACCATTCCTCACTTTCCTTCTTTCAAGTCAAACTCCAAATCAATTCTATTTTATTTCCTTCAAACTCAAATCAATTCAATGATTCAAGTCCATAATTGAAACCCATGATTGAAACCCATGACCAAAATCCATCAAAAATTCCTAAGTCTAAATTTTGGCTAAGTCCTTAACCCTTTCTTAAAGACTTAACCAAAATCATGAATTAAACCTATTCAAACCTCTGAGATTTTCTTGTAATTCATTTATATTCTCATTTATATTCTCATATATAAATGAAATGTAAATTCAAGCCCACCAAATCAAATTCAAAATTCCAAATCAATTCATGAAATTTTCTTAAGTCCTTTTAATCTTCCATTGAAGGACTTAGCCAAAATCAAGCCTAAACCTTGATCAAACCTATTCAAATCCTTAGGATTATCTCAAAACTTATTTATATTCTCATTTATATTCACATATATAAATGAAATATAAATATAAATCAATCAAATCAAACCCTTAGATTAAATTCCAAATTTAAAATCCTTGAAATTCTCTTAAATCCCATAATTTTCCATTAATGGATTTAACCTAAACCTTGAGCAAACCTATTCAAACTCATGGGATTTTCTCAAAAATTATTTTTATTGTCATTTATATTCTCATATATAAATTAAATATAAATATAAATCAATCAAATCCAATTCAAAAATTAAATTTCAAATTAAAAGTTTCTTTAAATCCTTTAAATTCCCTTTAATGGATTTAACCTAAATCATGATTAAACTCTTTCAAATCCTTAAAATTTTCTCTTGATCCATTTATATTCACATTTATATTCATATGTATAAATGAAATATAAATTCAAACAATCAAAACCAATTCCAAAAATCAAACTCAAATCCATTCAAAATCAAATTTAAGCCTTTCAAGCCAAAATCTTGAACTTAGCCAAATCAATTCCATATCAAGCCAAACTCTTGATTTTTTTTCTCATGGTTCAATCAATCCTACAATCATGAGATCATATATAAATCCAAACTTCAATCATTCAATCAAAACCCAAATAAAAAATCAAACCCAAGACCCCTTCACATTCTTCCTTTGAATATGAAATTTTCAAATGGATCAAACTCCATTTGACTTCAAACCACTTGTAAATGGATTTATATCTCAATCATGAGTCCATATACAAGATCAACCAACTTCAAATCAAGCTTTGACCAAGCCATTTGACCCACTTAGGCTCGCTTGACCCAAAGTGACCTAAAGTACCCTTATGAGCCAACTTTTGATCCTAACCAAATTAGATTGAACCAAACTCATTTTTGCCTCTCATCATGATCAAAAATCATCATGGGTTGATCAATCAATCAAATTGGGTCAAACTAAATCAAACCTAAGGGTTGACCAAGTCAACACTTAACCTAAAATGAAACCAATGATCTAAGTTCACTCATGACTTATGTTTGAACGTGACCAAGCCAACATTTGAGCCTAACCTTTGCCAGAGAACCCAGCTTGTCCTTTGAGGGCCATGATGGAAACTCACCTCCTCCATTCTCACTAATTTTGGCCAATAATCTGATTTCTCATGCATTAGTCATAAAAATCCTATTATCCTGAGTCAAAATGATTGTCCAAAAATGAAAATAAAAATGATATTTGAGATGCATTAGATTTAGGTCATTTAAAGCATGTCCCTTTACATGACCTAGCCTCTTTAGGGAGTGAGTTTAAGGGTGAAGTCTCTTTCTAAATAATAACAACCTAGCTATCTTGCATAAGAATAAAGACTTTCCTACATGTATTTAAAATCATAGGAGGAGTTAGTTGGTGGACACCCCTAGCTGGTTGTAAATCCAAGCTGTCGGGTGGTTTGTCCTCTCTTATGGAGGCAAACCAATTACCCAATTTTTTCCTTAGATTTAGGTTGTGCTTCTAGCCCTCGCCGAACCTCCCTAGATTTAGGTTCTGAAGTTGCTTCTCCCCTTTGCGGGTCATAAGCATAATTTCTAACCTCTTAGGCATTTCCTTAGTCTTGTGTTAATGAATCTTAAGTCCTAAAATTCTAATGAAAAATGCAACTCATATAAACTAAATAAATTTCTAAAAAATGTAAAGCCCAATTTTTATGATAGTTTGAGAAGCTCGCTAGGTTTCCTAGCATCGTGAGCATCTCCTACTTATTTCCCATTTTAGCTTCGATAATAACTCCCACTTTTGATCAATCCTATTTTGATCTTCAAACACAAACCAATCAATTGATAGTCCTCCCTATTGAAATCTTCAGAGACAATAATCATTTACCTTAATCGAGAGTTTTCCTAAAGGATCTTTTCCCTTAGGATGCAATTAACTATGGGGGCTTGCTAGGAACTTAACTAACCCCGATTTAAAATAAACCCTACTTTACTTTTCATGTAAAGTAGGGGAAGAATCTCTGGTACATATGCATACCCATCGTCCTTAGGAGTCCTTATTAAGGTGATTGGTTCCATTAAAGGGTAGTGATTTCTATCTCTCGGGATAGTACACTATTTGCTTGATGACGTATTCGATCACTTGAATAAGTAAATATGTGGGTCTACGTGGCATCTTACCAAGATGAATTTTTGTAAAGTGTCCTCTTTCTTTTCTCCCCACAGATTTGAAAGGCGACTATCTTATAAGAAATTTTTAACCAATAGATTTTTCGAGCGACTCCGCTGGGGATGGTTCCTCTTTCCATCTTTGGTAAATGATCATTATCTTTGAATATTGATAGTGGGTTTGTACTTTGTATGAATAAGACTATCTTCTTTCTCGTTAACTTTCATTCTTTCGAGTTAGCCAACATCTTTAGGTCCCGCATTCCTCGATGGTCTTAAAATCTCCATTGGTTTCTCCAATGGGTAAAATGAGAAAATATAAATAAAAAAGAAACATCCTAAAGACTTCCTCCTTATCATTTTCATGATATGGAAAGGTTCATCCTAAAATAATAAATCTTCCATAAAGAACTTTGCTTTTTCAAAAACACCTTTTCAAAAATGCACTTAATAAAATATTTTCCACAAAATTTTGTTACCCTCATTTAATAATTCCCATAATTGTTACATGTAGATTTTCAAAAAATAAAATAAAATAAACAATAAAATTTTCCAAAAGCACAAATAAACATCTTCTTTCAATTCACTTTGATGAAGATTTCATTTTCAAAATAAATGAACAATCATGTTTTCCAAAATCACAATCATAATCATAAAGTTTTTAAAAGCACATATGAATTTTTCTATTTCAATACATCACACTTATTGAATAGAAAGTTCATTTGTAAACAAAATTAAAATTTTAAAAGCACATATGAATTTTTCTATTCAATTCACACTATTGAATGAAAGTTTCAAACAAAATTAAAATTTTCAAAAGCACATACAAATTTTCCTATTCAATACACTCACACTTATTGAATAGAAAGTTCATTTGTAAACAAAATAAAATTTTCAAAAGCACATATGAATTTTTCTATTTCAATACACTCACACTTATTGAATGGAAAGTTCATTTGTAGATAAAATTAAAATTTTCGAAAAGCACAAATGAACACCTTCATTTAATATACTTAAATTTATTAAATGAAGATTTCATTCCCCACTAAAATATCTTTAGAAATCCACTTAAACATATCCCACATATGTTTTAAGTTGAATTCCTCCTTTCAAAAAAAAACAATCACATACAAAAAAATTTCATAAAAATAAAATTGATCTCCATTCTACATACTTAAATTTGTTGAATGGAGTTTCTCAAAACATTTTTTTGGAACTTCATTTAGCATACCCAAATTTGTTAAGAGAAGTTTCCAAATCTAAAATCAAAAATCAAAAATCATAATTCAAAAAAACTTTCAAAACATATTTGGAATTTCATTTAGCATAATCAAATTTGCTAAGTGAAGTTTCCAAATCCAAAATCAAAATCAATAATCATATTTTAAAAAAATTTCAAAAAAAATATTTGGAATTTCATTTAGCATAATCAAATTTGTTATGTAATTTTCAAATTCAAAATCAAAATCAAAAAATTTTCAAACACATTTGGAACCTTCATTTAACATACAATTTCTGAAATCTCCAAATCCAAAATTTCAAAATTTTCAATACTTGGAACTTTATTTAACATACCCAAATTTGTTAAGTGAAGTCTCCAAATCTAAAATTTTCAAAATTTTCAAACACATTTGGAACTTCATTAACATACCCAAATTTGTTAAGTAAAGTTTCCAAATCAAAATTTAAAACTTTTCAAAACATATTTTGGAACTTCACCTAACATACTCAAATTTTCCAAGTAAAGTTTTCCAAGTCAAAACAAAAAAACATTCAAACACCTTTGAACTTCCTCCCTTAGCATACCAAATTTGCTAAGGAGAAGTTTCCATTTTCAAAACCAAATGAAATCAAAATTTTAAACACACATTTGAATTTCATTTAGCATACTCAAATTTTCTAAGTGAAATTTCCATTTCACAAAAAACCAAGTGGACTTTCATTTAGCATACCAAATTTGCTAAAGTTGAACCTTCACTTTCAATCACCTCAAAAACAAAATAAAACACATGGGATCCCCTTAGCATACCAAATTTGCTAAGGATCCTGCCTTTTTCAAAAATCAAAAATTTCCAAACAAATGAAACACTTAGGATTTTCTTAGCATACCTAAATTTTCTAAGAATCCTATTTTCAAAATCAAACAAAACACAGGATTATTCTTACTAAGCATACCTAAATTTGCTAAGTAAGAATTCCAAAATTTTCAAAATCAAAATAAAATTTTCAAAATAAAATAATCACTTTCACTTAGCATACCTAAATTTTCTAAGTAAAATTCCAAAACATTCAAACAAAACAAAATCATTTGACCCTTACTTTAACAAGCCCAAATTTGTTAAAGGAAAGGGTCCTCAAAATCACAAAAATTCAAATTCAAAATAACAATGAACATATGGAAGCATCCTATCAAAAATTTTGACTCCATATTTCAACATACCTAAATTTGTTGAAGTTTGGATTCATATTCAAATTCCTCCTTCAATCAATCTCTTCAAATTCATTACAACCCCACTTAACACTTCCAAGTTATTGGATGTGGGTTCAAATTTTCAAAATTCAAAATTCAAAATCTATGAAGATAGAAAATTGATACAAGTTCATTTCTCATTGTAGATCTTTTCAAGCAAGTGCAATTTTAGTTTACTATAGTCAAGGCAATGGCGTTCTAAATTTGTCTTTACATTCCCCCATGGTATGGATCTAGCCTTAGATCAGCCGGCTTCCTCATTGGACCATACCCACTGATCCATTTGGCCGTGGATTTGAGGGGCTAGGATCACTTGTGGGCATTCCCTCACAACAGAAGAAGAAGGTGCGGTAAGTGGTCATCGTAGACTTACCCTCTGATTTAGATGTATCCTCATTGAAGAGGAAAGCTATGGCAATACCACAAACTTTAGTCTATTTCACCATACGACAATTCAGCAGTTCCAGTTCATTCTAGAGTTGCACCTATTGCCCCAGTGCGTACTAGCACCCTACCATCTATACACTCCAAGGGTAAGGCTCCCTTAGTTTCAAGGCTTGCCTCCCCCAGATTTGAGTATGGGTCTAGCTCGCACTCCTCTCACTACTCGCACCCATCAGGAGCAAGAACCATGGTCAAAATTCCATACTGATTAGAGAGCTGAGGTAGCGCACATCGCCATGGATGAGTCTCCCATGATCACTTCACCACTAGTTACGGAAAACCAATTTCATCCTCTCTAAGGATCAGATAGAGAGGATTCCAGGAGAATCCATTCATTGCCTCCTCGGTGTGCACTTACAATGAGTAGGAGGTGATCGGCCTTGTATTCTACATGGTAGGTGGAGCATACTGGCTCGAGTCGGTACCATTTGATCTTTGATCATATCCCCATATAGGAGATCCATGAGGTGAGGCCCATACATCACATTACTAGTAGCGATGGAGGTTTGGTTCGTCGGTCGCTTACTTTGGTTGATTTCCGGCTTCTACCCATGACCATAGTATTCTCCTCATGGGGACCAGCCAGCACAGAAGGCCAGTTCTTGTCCACAGAGAGTCTGTGGTGTCTCCACCCCACCACTCTACCCCACGTCCACCATCGCCAGTGTAGGTTTCAGCATCACCCATTCCATCTAAGGCCATGAAGGCCACATTCAGGAAAAAATGTACCTCGTTGGTGATCTGGCTACAACCAAGAGATCCTACTCCTCCTACACCACCCATTATTATAGGGCCAAGATCTCCTGCTTGAACTTCTTCCCTAGTGGTGGTGCAAAAGGAGTGGCGATCCCGGAGCATCATGGTTGTTCCTTCACCAACTCCACCCATACAGTCAGATGCGAAGATGGTGATGATTATCATAGATATTCCAAATGATAATTGATTGGCGAGAGGATCATCTAATTGTTACCAATCCTAGTATTAGTCGAGTATCATTCTTCTAGTGAGTACAATCCAGATTGACTCCCTAGCGAGGTCAGTGCCTCTCAGGCATGATAGTGATCACCCTCGGCAAACTATTTGTACTTGTTGAGTTAGATCGATCCTTGAGATAGTTGCACACTATTTTATGGAGAAAGAAATATCTTAGGGTATGCATGCGATGAAGAGAAGAACTTCAATCCCAATGAAGATGACTTGATGGGGGGATTCAGTTGGTGTATGTATGGTCGATATTAGAGGTTCTCTTCTTTGGGAGCAACAGGCCATGGAAGGTGATAAGGTTGATCAAGGAGACACCACAGAATCAACCCATCACCGACGTTAAGGAGAAAAGACAAGAGATTGATAGGATGGCACATCGTTCTGAGGACTTTAGCGGTCGATTAAGAAGCGCCCCTCAGTTCATCCTAGTATAGTCGATGTTGCTAGTGCATGTCTTAGACCAGTTAAGACTCTACCTCTCATGAGCAAGGTAGCACTTTGTATAGAAGGTAGTGGATAGTACCTCCATACATGAAAAAGAAATGAAATTCATGGTTGAGTAGTAGGTGAAGGAATCTTTGGCTCAAGCTCAGGGGGATCATCAGTTCCAAAGGGTAAACCCTACCCAGAGGAATTCGATGCTATCTAGTATCCTAAGGGTTCTGTGCCTGCTTCCTTCAAAAGCTTTCATGGCAGTGGGAACCCAATGCAATATATAGCTCACTTCAGGGCTAGTTTTTGCAATGCATGTGGTAGCGATGCTTTACTCTTTAGAATCTTTATTAGTAGCCTAGCGGGTATCACTTTTGATTGGTATATGACTTAATGGTTAAGAGAACTCTTCATCAAGAGATTTGCTTGAGCTCAATAAAGGGTTCTTGTAGGTGATCATTATAGCCCAACTCGGTAGTCACTTGTTGATTATATTCGATGGTAACCATGAAGTGTGAATATGTCGAACATCATGCCATTGATTCTCTTGAAGAATATCCATGGCGATCCTTCATGCTTAAGGGCTTTACCATAAGACATTTGAGAAGCTAATCAACAAGGCTAGTCTACAAGGAGAGGCCAAATAGCCTTTTCATATCGTTAGCGAAATCCCAAAAGGTCTATGAGAAGAAACACTTGAGTAGTAGCGGTTGACAATGGAAGTAGCTAGAGATTAGTCTAGAGACCATGACCTTCCCACCTCCTGCCACCCGGTGCATACTAGCCTCCATCGCAGCCTCCATGGTTAGCACAACCATCGCCTCAGCCATACCACCACCATCAGTGGCATGCATATTTACCATGAAGTAGCTATGGTTCACCCACTCTTTTAGATATGTTAAACCTTATCTTTTAAGAGGTAATCAGAAAATCTTTAAGAATCTCTTAAAGAAACGATTTTTTAGCTACAGAACTAGGAGACTAGAGGAAGTAGGCAAAAGTCATGATCCAAACATTTTCCCTTACCAACGTGTGTTAGGCCACATTTTTTAGGATTGCTTCTCATTCAAGGATAGGCTTGAACACAGTTTTGAGACTGGTGTTGTAGTTATCCCAAAGGAATATCTTGTGGAACAACCTTCCAATTCCATTAGGTAATCCTTGGGGATACAAGTGATCTACTAAAACCAAAAGGTTGGGACATTTCTTTGCCTAAAACCTCTAAGAAAATAATTTAGAAGATCAAGAAGCTTTCCTTGCGGTGAGTCACTCAAACCTCAACACCAAGGAAGGTTTGTAAGTTGCCAATGCCAACTCTAGGAAAGTCAAAGGCCGGTAGCATGTGTCGTGGGATAGCATAGCACTTCAGACTCAGCCTTGTAGCTTCCCACCGTACTTCTTCCATTTCAGCTAGCTCTTTTATTTCATATACTAGTAGAACTATTGTATCAGCGGATAAGGGCATCAAATCCCTTACTCCACTCACTTTACTTGACTTTTACTTTGTACCCCTAAATACTTCCAAGAAATTGAAAAATAAAGCTGATTTGAATTACATCAGTGTCTCCTTTGATGAGTTGTCTTCTTCTATTTTTAATGATAACTCTTTAAGTCTAATTAACTATAGAAATTTTGATCTTCCTCTTTCTGATTCAGAGTTGGACTTTCCAACTTTGAATACTATGGGTTCACCTCTTGAGATAGACTTGGAATCATCTAATTCTGAGAGTCCCATAGGAGAAGCTGTAGGTGAGCCTGAAGTGCAGGTAGAACTTGCCACCACCTTGCCTCCAGAGATCGTCAAAGTCAACCTCAGTAGTGGCAAGGTTCTACATCTTAGGGCGCACCTCTAGATAGAGGAAATAAGTCATTGGTCGAAGATGAAGCCCTTCCATAAGATGCTCCACCCTTGGATATGCTTGTGGAAGACAGTCAAGGTGGATTACATCCTTTCTCATCTAAGAAAGTTCATCTAAGCTAAGCATATATGATGCCCTTATCTTATCCAAAGAGATGAGGGAATCACTAATCAAGGCCCTCCTTGATCACGATATGCTTAGCTCACATATAGGTGAGGAAGCACACTTATGCAAAAGAAGCCAAGGATCACCTTCAGATGAAGACCTTCTTGGGGACTTGGAGCACAACCATCCCTCATCAGTCGACATGACAAGATGGGACTCACCAGAGTTCTCATGGATTCAAGTGCATCAGTAAACATTATGAGTCTAAAGACCCTTGCCTATTTGAAGATCAACATCTCTACTCGAGGAGATAGAATGATGTTGATAGGATTCAATGATCAAGGCGAGCAGGCTTTAGGTTCTATAGTGTTGCCATTAGAGATCGGTGACTTGAAGATTGAAGCCAAGTTCTACATCATTGATTCAAATACTTCATTCATTACTTTTCTTGGCAAGCCTTGGATACATTAGAACAAGATCCTTCCATCCTCCCTTCATCAATGCATCAAGTTCAAAAGATGGAATTGAGTACGTGTCAATGGGGAAAAGCCATTTAGTTAGAGGTTGAGATCTATGAGGATGTGACCTACTATCTTTCTCAAAACTCCCTTTCTTGTGAACTTGAAAAAAATTCAAATGCAAATACAATAGCAAAAGAATATGAAGCAAAAAAAAAAGATAAAAGAAAATGAAAAGAAAAAGAAAAGTCCAAGTGAGCAAGAAAGGGAAATTGAAGAAGAAGTGGATCTGCAGATCACATTCCACCCGCAATTCATTCTATCATATGGACATGTGGGTAGAATGGCTCAACCTCAACTAGGTTGAGGCGGAAAGGCGAGTTCAGGTGGAGACCCCTGGTTTGCCACCAATAGAGGTGTTCAGTTCATAGGAGTACCCCTACTATTCACATAGACTTGGAATCCAGCTCGAAGGATGAGTCTAATGTGATTAGTATACCAGCCAACCCCTCTCAACGGGTTTCATTAGAGGTGACTTTTGATCCAACCAGAGACGAAGACCACACCTCCAAGCAAAGCAAAGTGTCTGAATCTAGTTTATGTGAGACTATTAGGCAGCAGTTGGGAACCTTAGCTCTAACCTCACTTACATCTCAGAAAGTTGAAGGTTTAGTAGTTAAGGAAGTCCTAAGTCTTCCAGTGACATGAAGCAGAAGAGGTTCTTTTTGGGTTCATCATCCTCAAGTCTAGAGCTTGATGTAGGACTTAAGGAAGATACTTTTAAAGAATTAATGGAATTACCTTTTGACTTTTACTCACCTTGTCTTATCTGAAAAGGTTTAGTTCCTCACACTTGGTCCAAAGGTCAAAATTTCAAAAAGATGGAATAATATGAGGGAAGCACAATCAAGAGCGGGACTAGGATTGATGCAGTGGTCAGTTGATAATGAAGATTATTACTAGTTGTTACCAACCATTTGGAATTGGTTCTTTTCACACATCCCAAACTCTTATGAGAATGTGTGTTTAGAAACTTCGATGATCCGGATGACTCCAAGTCAAAGAGGCACTAAGTTTTGAAGAGGAGATTCATTCAATCGATAAGCTTAAAGAAATCAACCTGGATGAAGAAAATCCTCGACGACATACATCGTTGTTGAATGAAGAAGAAACCAATGACTAAGTTAGGCTACTGATTGAGTTTAAAGACTACTTTGCATGGAGTTATGAAGAAATTCCTAGATTATCTCCTGATGTTGCAATCCACAAACTAGCAATAGATCTTAATGTTACCCCTATTAAGCAAGCTCCTAGATGCATGAGATTAGAAATTGAACAACAGGTCATTTCTGAAGTCAAGAAACTGATCGATGCTAGTTTCATCAGGGAAGAAAAATATATTACCTAGTTAGCTAGTGTCGTCCTAGTTAAGAAGAAGAATGGACAAATTCACATTTGTGTCAATTTTAGGGAGTTATACAAGGCATGCCCTAAGGATGAGTTTCCTCTTCCTATACCAGAGTTAATGGTGGACATTGCCTCATCTCATACAATTTTCTCTTTCATGGATGGATCATCTGGCTATAACCAAATCAAGATGTCTCCTGAAGATGAAAGAAACACTACTTTCAAACCTGAATCTTTTATTATAGGTCATGCCTTTTCGGCCTTAAAATCTTTGGTGCTACATACCAGCCATGACTCGGATCTTGAACTCATCCATCATCAAATTGAGTGGTACGTTGATGATCTAGTAGTCAAGAGTTTAAAAAAGGAAGACCACCTCTTTGACTTGAGAGTAGTTTTTGAATGGTTAAGATAATATAACCTCAAGATGAATCCCCTGAAGTGTGCATTCAGAGTAACTTCAGAAAAATTCCTTGGGTTTGTTGTTCAACATCAGGAATAGAAATAGATCTTAAAAAGATCAAAGCCATCTTAGAAATACTTCTTCCTAAGAGTTTAACTCAACTCAGATCCTTTCAAGGATGGCATATCTAAGATGCTTTATCTCAAACTTATCGAGATGCAAACACTTGTCAAAAGGATGCCAAGTTTAAGTGGGATGATAAGTGCTATGCATTCAAAGACATCAAAGAGTACTTAGAGAAGCCACCAGTTCTAGCAGCCCCTATCTCGGGCAAGCCATTAAACCTTTACAATGCTACATTGGATGACTCTCTCGACGCTCTGTTGGCCCAAGCCAATGATGAGGGCAAGGAAAGTGCTCTCTACTACCTCAACTATCATCTAATCCCTGCTAAAATAAACTATCCACCTATTGAGAAACATTGCCTAGCTTTGATCTTTGCATCTCAGAAGCTACGACACTATATTCTTTCTCATAAGGTGAACTTGATCACTCGAACCAATCCACTGTAGTACCTCATGACACAACCAACTCTTTCTATTTGTTTGGTCCATGATACTCTCGGTTTGATATCACATTGTACCCCTTATGCGATAAAAGGGCACTAGCGGTTTCTTAGAACACACCCACTTCTATTCTCTTAGTGATGATCTCCCCGATGAACAAATCATGAACTTAGGGGAGGCTAGAAATCACCGATGAGAGATGTATTTTGATGTTGCTGCTTCTTTTCTTAAAGGTGAAGAACCATGATCTATTCTCCCAAGAAAGCCAGGGGTAGGAATAGTTCTTCAAACTCCAAACCATGATGTGATGAGATTCTCATACTATCTTTCCAACCCTTGCACCAATAATGAAGTATGAGGCTTTGATTGATTTAGTTAGCCATCACTATCAATCAATATCAACATCTTTGGGGATTCTCGGTTGGTCATCAATCAGTTGGGTCCTACCGTCCTCAAACTTAAGCTTTTTCATTACTACGTATACCCATGTTGGCATTCCCAAGTCACCATCTACAAGGTTCACCTCGAGCAAGAACGATGCCTTGGTTAAACTTGCCAAAGAGTTGGCATGTCAAGATGAGTCCATTTCAATAATAGACAAGTCTTATCCTTTATTGATTGAACTCATCGAGACTTTCTCTTGAAGGGAGGTTGCCATTACAAAATGGACAAGGAGCTAGGTGGAGGCAAGTTCATAGATTACGGTAAACTACCTCAAGAGAAATCTCAAGCCCAACAGGTGAAACAGAGAGCTCTCTCATATGCTCTTGTTGATGGCATCCTATACTACTGGTCCTTTGACCAAATGTGGTTACATTATTTGGACAAACATGAAGCCCATGGCATTTTAATAGAGGTACATTCAGATCTATGTGGAGCTCATTAGTCTGATCCAAAGATGAAGTCGAAGATCAAAAGACTTGGATACTACTGGCCTTCTATTATCATAGATTGCATGGACGTAGCTATGAGATTCCATCAGTGTCAGGTGCATGGTGTGGTCCTCCACCAACCACCCAACATTTTATACCCTACTTTGGCATCATGGCCATTTGAGTGTTGGGGTACCAACATTATAGGTTCGATTGATCCTCCTTCTTCCAAGGGGCATCGATTCAACTTAGTTGCTACCGACTACTTGTCCAAGTGGGTGGAAGCCATCTCACTCAGAGAGGTTACAGCTCACCATGTGCTTCAGTTTTTTAAGAACCATATCATATATAGGTTCGGGGTGCCTCGATAAAATATATTCGATAATGGTTCTGCATTCAAAAGCATGAAGATCAATAGCTTTGCCAGAAGACATGATATAGATTAAAGATACTCCACCATCTACTACCATAGAGCTAATGGTTTAGCAAAAGCATTCAACAAAACTCTCATCCAGATACTGAAGAAGACTATTGATGATAATAAATAACAATGGGATGAACAGTTGGTTGAAGCTTTGTGGGCCTACCTCACCATATATTGAACTCCAACTAAGTCAACCCATTTTCCTTAGTGTATGGGTCTGAAGATGTTCTTCATTTAGAAGTTCAACTCCTGTCACTAAGGATAGCATTGGGAACAAGATCACTATAGAGAAGAATGAAAAGTTATGGTTACAAGAGCTCAAAGGATTGGAGGAAAGTCTCCTACGAGCATGCCAAAACCTCGAGTTGTACAAGGCAAAAATGATTCAATCTCATAATAAGCTAGTCTGCCCTAAGTCTTTTCGAGTAGGAGAACTTGTGTTAGTCCTAAGGAGACCAATTGTTAGTCATTGAAAATGGGAGGCACATTTGAACCCACTTGGGAAGGCTCATATGTCATAGAGAATGCCTACCAAGAAGGATCTTATCAACTTATTGATTATAAAGGGGGGCACTTGATGCTTTCAATTAATGGGCTCTATCTAAAGAAATATTACCCATGAAACAAAACTTGTTTGAAAATAATCATTAATAAAAAAGAACAAAATCTGATTCCATTCATCAAATCTTCTTTTCTTTCGAAGTATTATTTTCTTGTCTCGTGAATCCATCGTGATGTGACTAGGGTAGGTGTAAGAGTCCCCTAGTGGCATCATATCCCTCTTTCACAACACAAACACAATCTCCTGATGCTTTTATAATAGGTATAAGAGAACCTAAGAGGCATCCTGTTTCAATTAGCACAACTAAGTTAGGTGTGAGAGAACCCAAGTGACATCCTTTCTTAGTGGGAATTCTTGTTGCCATTCAATGCATCATTTCATATTTCCCCAGTGTGTTTTAAGGTAGGTGTAAGACTTTCCTAGAGGTGTCCTATTTCTTTTAACACATGCACAAAAATAAACACAAATCTTTCATCTCGAGCTATTTATGTGGGAAATCTATACTAAACACATCCTTCTATTTTCTCACATGCTAGCTTATAATTAAGATAAAAGTAGCACACTTTCAGTTTTAGGCATTTGATTTATATATTTTGAAAATAATTTGAATTTAGTCGTGATAATAGCCACTCATATTTCTACTTTAACCAACACATGCAAATTTGACATAAAGTAAATAATTTTATTTTTAAATTTCAATTTGAAAAATATGGATGCATGAAACCACATGACATACAAATTTAAGATGTTGGGGAAAGAATCAAAGCAATGAAAGCAAGTAAACACATTCACTTTAATTAAACCCTAAAGACATTCTTATGGAATAAGAAGGCTTAAAATAAATCAAAGTTTATTCAGTGTGATTCTTGTTTAGTTTTAAGTATGATTTAATTTTGAAAATGTGAGTTGAGTTTGCTAATCCTAACCCATTTCCACATGTGTTTGATATTTTTGTTTAATTTTTAGATGATTAGATTTATTTTTATAATTTAATTAGGTTCAGGTATGAATGAAGCAAGTTAATTAACCCTTACCTACACTTAGCATTAACCAAGTAATTATAAGCTAATGGGATGACATAAAAACTCACAAAGAATTTAAACTTGCAATGCACTTAGGAAGAAAAGGGCCTAATCCACTTTGGCTCAAGATTAATGATTAATTAAGCAAAGGGGTTTAACTTAAGTAATTTCAAAACACCCTTCACACATATGAATTGGGTTTTCATTTTTTTTAATTGAACATAAGCTCTTAAACACATAAGCTTCTTCCCAAAATAGATTAATTAAGTTTTGGAAGTTTTTAGAATTTTTAGAAATTAATTAAGGGAATAATTAATGAATTAACCCTAAATTAAGAGGGGATTAAAGAAAGAATATGGGGATTTAGGGAATAGCTTAAGGGAAATACCCCAAAATTATTCCCTAAGCCTCTTATTCACTGGATCTAACCTTAATCAACTTTAATAATGAATTAAAACACTAATCCTATCTTAATTACCCTTAATTACATAATGAGGGTAATTAGCAAACATATTTACAATTCCCCTAATTGAGCCTCAAATAAATCCCAACCAAAATTAGGGGAGGCATAAGTCATCCCCTAAAATATGCCTAAGAAGTTTGGGATTAATTAGTAGATTAATTAAGAAGTAATTAGTAAAATAATATTTCCATCAAAACCTAAAATTAGAGAAAAGTATAGCTCAAAATCCATTGAAATCATTTTAAAATAATCTAGGTTGAATTATCTTTCCATAAAATTTTACCTCATATTTTTCTGAATTTTATTGATGGAGATATGAATTTTTGAAGATTAGGAGATTAATTTAATTTGATTAAATCTCAAATTGATCCCATCAGCTCACGGTGACACGCGCGGCGCGCTTACATGCTTGTCATGTTAGCTAATTACTTAAAACATCGGTGGTTTGATCCCTGTCATTCGATCAAGGATCAAACGGCCAGGGATCATCTTGTGCTTTTAAAATGGATAATTTATTTCTAAAATGTGTAGTTAATCATGGTCGTCCATCAAAATGTGGATGGATGGCGGGGAGTCCCCAGTTCTTCCAAGGATCCATGATCTAGAAAATTTGAGCTCGAAGCTCAAATTGAGATTGTGCCCACACCATCTAAAGCTAATGAGAAACCTATCCAACGTGGGATTTCATAACATGAAAACTGCTTTCACAAAAGATCAACACCTCCTAAGCTAAGTGGTTGAAAAATTCCATACCTCATCGTAGCTGATCACTGGCGCTCGAGCTCGATGAGGTAGCTTCATCTAGTGGAGGCAAAGCCATGTAGAAAATTTTGAGCCTTGGGGTTGAGTATATCTCCCTATGGACCAACACCACTTCACCTTGCTTGTGGCTTTGATCCAATTCCACCTCTCCTTGCATTGGGAACTCTAATGAGAGCTTGGGTGCACTTGACTTGAACCCCTGAGGGAGTGTGCAAGAGGAATTGGAGTGTATTTGAGTGAAGAGGAAGTTGAGGATTCAATAGAGCTCCCCTATTTTTCAAGGAAGAAAACTGAGAAATGCTCTTTTAAATCCCTCTTAGAAAGCTTGGGATTTCTCTTTGAAGTTTTCAAACACTCATTAGGGCTCAATCGAATGTGGGAATGATCAATTCAAATTGAATTAGGGGGAGTATATCTCCCCATGGAAATCTGAGCCTTAGCTTATCTTTTGATCATTGGGGGGTGGAGGTTGTTTAGGTTGTTAGAACTTTGCACATGGTCAGCTTGAGGTTTTGAGTGGATTGGTAACCTCCCATGTGTGGAAGGAGGATTTTGAAATGGCCAATTTGAGCTAGGGGTAGTTTGGCCTTGGGTCCATTTAGGCTGACCCAAACTCATTGGGTTGGGCGCACCACTCTCCATTGGGTCCACTTGAGCTATTAGGAAGGTATCAAGTTGATATGAAGAGAGCATGACCAAATTATCCATGGATTAGTCCATAATTTATTCTATGGCCTAGGGGTAGAATAGTCATTTTTCTAATTTTTCAATTTGGATATGTTGGGTATGAGGAGAAACCTTTTTTGGCCAAGTTTCATGAGATTTGGAATTCATTTGATAAGGTTTGGCTCATGTTGACCCATTTAGGTCAAAATGGGTCAACTTGGGTCAATTTGACCAATTGGTCAAATTGGGTCAAAACAAGGGTTAGGTCAAGTTCATATGACCATTTGAAATATTTTGGTGGCTTTGGTTTGGTTCAATTTGATTTGGTTTTGAATTTGGCTCATATGACTTCATTTAGGTCAAATGGGTCAAGTTGACCTATTTCACTCATTTGACCTGTTTGAGCTAGGTTTGGAGTGGATTGGTATCTTTTTTTCCAATCAATTTGGTTATGTTCAATTTGGCTCAACATGACCCCTTTAGGTGGTTAGGGTCACTTTGGTTAAGATTATAATTTAGTTCATAACGGTACTTTAGGTCACTTTGGGTCAAGTGAGACTAAGTGGGTCAAATGGCTTGGTCAAAGCTTGATTTGAGTTTGATTGATCTTGTATATGGACTTATGATTGAAATATAAATCCATTTGCAAGTGGTTTGAAGTCAAATGGGTTTTGATTCATTTGACATATTCAAAGGAAGAATATGAAAGGATTTAGGGTTTGATTTTTGAATTTATTTTTGATTTTGATTGAAGTTTGTATTTATATACAAATTGTAGGGTTGATTGAATCATGAAGAAAAATCAAGAGTTGATTTGAAGTTGATTTGGCTAAGTTCAAGATTTTGACTTGAAAGGCTTAGGTTGGATTTTGAGTGGATTTGAGTTTGATTTTGGAATTGGTTTTATTGTTTGAATTTAAATTTCATTTATATATGTGAATATAAATGAGAATATAAATTGATCATGAGAAAATTTCAAGGATTTGAAGTGATTTGGTCATGATTTGGGCTAAGTCCATTAAAGGAAGTTTAAAGGACTTAGAAAATTTTAGATTTGCAATTTTGATTTGATTAATTTGTATTTATGTTTCAATTATGTATGTGAATATAAATGAGAATATAAATGAGTTATGAGAAAAGCCCATGAGTTTGAATTTATTTGATCATGATTTAGGCTAAGTCCATCAAGAAGGGAATTAAGGAACTTAGGAAATTTCATGAATTGGTTTTAAATTTTGAATATAATTTGATTTGTTTGAATTTATATTTCATTTATATATGTGAATATAAATGAGAATATAAATGAATTATGAGAAAATATCAAGGGTTTGAATTGATTTAGATCTTGATTTTGGTTAAGTCCTTAAGAAGAGAACTTAAAGGACTTAGGAATTTTCATGAATTGATTTTGAATTTTGAGTTTAATTTGATTGTTTTGAATTTATATTACATTTATATATGTGAATATAAATGAGCATATAAATGAATTATGAGAAAATCTCATGATTTTGATTTGGTTTAGATCATGATCTAGGTTTAGTCCTTAAAAAGAGTTTAAGGATTTAAGAAGGATTTGGACTTAGAATTTCATTCATGAGTTTCAATCATGGGTTTCAATCATGGATTTCAATCACATGGAGTTGATTTATGTTTGGAGAAAATCAAATAATATTGATTTAGAGTTTGACTTGATGGAAGGAAGGTGAGGAATGGTTCAAGCTAAGGGTAGGCAAATTTTCCTAACACCACTAAGGCATGACCTATTCCTATGGCTAACTCTTCTAAGTCTCTAGGGCTAGGTTGAGTGTCCACCTAATCACTAAATATGTCTTAAGACTAAGGAACTCTTTAAAGTCTAAGAGAAGTTCTATGTCTAAGATGGAGGGGTTGAGAGCTCATTCTAAAAATGAGGTCAACAAAGGGCGCCCAATAGGTCTTGCGTGATTGACAAGGAATACCATACATATTGGTGTTGACCGAGATGATCAACAACACCCAAAGATCACAAGAACTAACAAAACATGCTACCCTTATCCCAAGGAATAGAAAGAATCCAGAGCTTAGTGCAATTTGGCTTTACTTATATCCAAGACAAAAGAGAGAGGGAAAAATCCACTGATAGGGGAGGTGAACCTTCCACTAGGAGTTCAAGTCATCCACAAGGGGATGAGAGGTTTGATTTGATATGAGTCTCACTGAGGAGAAAAAAGGTTTATTTAAGTAATGCTAGGGAAGAGGGTTGAATTTGTTTCAATTTTGTTATTTGAGAGATGAACCTATTGGTGCATGAATGCATAAAAGAGACACGGAGGCTAGCTCACATTTATCAATCAAATGGTACTATCACATATAATAGCCAACAAAGGGATGCCTTTAGGTATTCAACAGTTGTATTATGAAGAAAGCATAGTAGACTTACATCCTCTAAAGTAGAGACCAGTTGCTAGGGTAATCTATTGGAAAGGCAATAGATTTAACCCAACCTAGATCAATTGAATGTCGCTAGGGGACATAGATCAGCTCAAAGATAGTCAAGATTTATTTCCTTTTAAATTTTATTTATTTTGATAGATTCTGTTGGTTTGTGAGGGATCACACTGGGAAGGAGCTCATATCAGCCTAGACCTATCTCATATTTACTGAACCAAAGGGAGTAGCTTCCCGACTGATGGGAGAACTATCCAACCAAAGGAGTGCCTTTCCATTTGCAATGATCAATTCAATGGAAGAAAGCTCGGGGACTCAAATCATCCACTACAAAAGACCACTGGGGTGATCGATTACTTTCGACAACAAATCGAACCTAACCTAGGGCTACCCATCAATTTGCAATAATCATGCTAGAAAGAATGTGTCATAGTCTTACATCTTTCAAAGAGTGATTTCTGTGGTAACCGCTATGGAAAAGCGAGATTAAACCCGACCTGGAATACTGAGTGAGTACCGACGGGATTTATCTCAACTCAAGTAGTTAGGCAATTCCTCTAGGGATTTCTATTGACACTGCCCTAAAGATAGGATGTCTGCTTGAGAAGAGGGGCCCATTGGGGGTTTGAATTCCTAATCCTCAAGCGAATTAATTTTTTGTTTGTTTTGTTTAGTTCTTTTAGCATGGACCCTCTTACTTTGTGAGGGATCAAACTAAGAACGAGCTTACGACCTAGACCTGCACTTATTGAACCAAGGAGAATTGCATCCAACAAATTCTCAACCAGTGGGTGGCTACTAGAAAAAGGGAAAATGTCCAATCCAAAAAAAGTAATCTGGGTAGTGTCTCAATGGGGTCGCTGTTGACCTCATTTTTAGAATGAGTTCTCAAAACCTCCATCTTAGGCATAGGACTTCTCTTAGACTTTAAGAATCCTTTAGTCTTAAGACACATCTAGTGATTAGGTGGACACTCCAACCTAGCCCTAGAAGACTTACAAGAGTTAACTATAGGAATAGGTCAAGCCATAGGGGTGTTAGGAAACTTCGTACCCTTAGCCTAAACCATCTCTCCCTTTCCTTCTTCCAAGTCAAACTCCAAATCAATTCTATTTGATTTCCTTCAAACTCAAATTAATTGCATGATTCAAGTCCATAATTGAAACCCATGATTGAAACTCATGACCAAAATCCATCAAAAATTCCTAAGTCCAAATTTTGCCTAAGTCCTTAACCCTTTCTTAAAGACTTAACCAAAATCATGATTCAAACATATTCAAACCTTTGAGATTTTATCATAATTCATTCATATTCTCATTTATATTCTTATATATAGAAATATAAATTTAAACCCACCAAATCAAATTCAAAATTTCCAAATCAATTCTTGAAATTTTCTTAAGTCCCTTTAATCTTCCATTAAAGGACTTAGCCAAAATCAATCCTAAACCTTGATCAAACCTATTCAAATCCTTAGGATTTTTCTCAAAACTTATTTATACTCACATATATAAATAAAATATAAATATAAATCAATAAAATCAAATCCTCAAATTAAATTCTAATTTTAAAATCCTTGAAATTCCCTTAAATCCCTTAATTTTCCATTAATGGATTTAACCTAAACATTGAACAAACCTATTCAAAATTATGGGATTTCCTCAAAACTCATTTTTATTCTCATTTATATTCTCATATATAAATGAAATATAAATATAAATCAATCAAATCCAATTCAAAAATTAAATTTCAAATTAAAAATTTCTTTAAATCCTTTAAATTCTCTTTAATGGATTTAACCTAAATCATGATTAAACTCTTTCAAATCCTTGAAATTTTCTCATGATCCATTTATATTCACATTTATATTCACATATATAAATGAAATATAATTTCAAACAATCAAAACCAATTCCAAAAATCAAACTCAAATCCATTCAAAATCAAATCTAAGCCTTTCAAGCCAAAATCTTGAACTTAGCCAAATCAATTCCAAATCAAGCCAAACTCCTAATTTTCTCTCATGGTTCAATCAATCCTACAACCATGAGCTCATATATATATCCAAACCTCAATCATTCAATCAAAAATCAGACCCAAGACCCATTCATATTCTTCCTTCGAATATGAAATTTTCAAATGTATCAAAATCCATTTGACTTCAATCATGAGTCCATATACAAGATCAACCAACTTCAAATCAAGCTTTTATCAAGCCATTTGACCCACTTAGGCTCACTTGACCCAAAGTGACCTAAAGTACTCTTATGAGCTAACTTTTGATCCTAACCAAATTGGATTGAACCAAACTCATATTTTCCTCTCATCATGATCAACAATCATCATGGGATGATCAATCAATCAAATTTGGTTAAGCCAAGTCAAATTTGACCAAGAACTTAAAATGAAACCTTACATAGAAAAATTCCACCGTAGGAAAATTGATTGAAACCATTGATCTAAGTTCATGACTTATGTTTGAACTTGACCAAGCCAACATTTGAGCCTAACCTTTGCTAGAGAACCCAACTTGACCTTTGAGGGTGGAAACTCACCTCCTCTTCTCATTGATTTTGGCCAAAATCTGATTTCATGCATTAGTCATAAAAATCCTCTTAGCTTGAGTGATTGTCCAAAAAATGAAAATAAAATGAAAATTTGAGATGCATTAGATTTAGGTCATTTGAAGCATGTCCCTTTACATGTTCTAGCCACTTTAGGGAGTGAGTTTAGTCTCTTTCTAAATAATAATAGCCTATCTATCTTGCATAAGCATAAAGATTTCCTACATGTTTAAAATTGTAGGGAGTTAGTTGGAAGCCACCCCGTGAGGTTGGTTCATCGGATGGTTTGTCCTCTTGTTGAGGCAATTACCCATTTTTTTTTCCTTAGATTTAGGTTGTGCTTCCCTGAAACTCCCTAGATTTAGGTTGAGGTTGCTTCTCCCTTTGTGGGCTATAAGCATAATTCCTCACCTCTTAGGCATTTTCTTAATCTTGTGTTAAGGAATCTTAAGTCCTAAAATTCTAATGAAAAATGCAACTCAAACAAACTAAATTAATTTCTAAAAAATGTAAAGCCCAATTTTAGGACAGTTTGAGATGCTTGCTAGGTTTCCTAACATCGTGAGCATCTCCTACTTATTTTCCATTTTGGGTTCAATAATAACTCCCTCTTTTGATCAATCTCATTTTGATCTTCAAACATAAACCAATCGATTGATAGTCCACCCTATTAAAATCTCCAAAGAAAATGATCATTTACCTTAATCGAGAGTTTTCCTAAGGGATACTGTCCCTTAAGATGTAATTAACTATGGCTCTTGGTAGGGAACTTAATGAACCGATTTAAAATAAACCTGCTTTACTTTTCTATGTAAAGTGGGGAAGAATCTCACATCACCTAGAGTCCTTATTGAGGTGATTGGTTCCATTAAAGGGTAGTGATTTCTATCTCTCAAGATAGTATAATATTTCCTTGATACATGGATCATACATTTGTGGGTCTGTGTGGCATCTTACCAAGATAAATTTTTGTAAGGTGTCCTCTTTCTTCTCCCCACGATTTGAAAGGTGACTTCCTTATAAGAAATTTGAAACCAATAAAGGATGTGATCCAAATAGAGTTCTTGCAGAAATGGGGCCACTTAAGGCTTAATCCAAAACCTTGGAGAAAATGACATGGCTAGTCATATACCCAATAGGTATTCAGAGTCCAACTCAAGAGAAAGCTTGGGGACTCACATCTGCCAAGCGTAGTGTACCCACTGGGTGAGTCACTGTCAGCATAACAAACATCAACCAACTTAAAGTGCTTGTTAGTTTGTCAATCAGATAGAAGAAAGCTCGGGACTCACATCCTTCTAAGGAATTTGATCGGATAGTCTTCGACTGATGCTACCCAACCTTGGGCAACTACTGAGTGAATGTCATTAGGGGACTTATATCAACCCAAAAGTAATCAAGAGGAAAGGAGCCTCTGGGGGACTTATCCTAAACCCCAAATATACTCAATCTAGTTAAAGCATGATGGCTAGTTCAAAAGAAAGCACTCACATCTTCTTAAGCAAAGTCAACATGAGGTTCGGATGGCAAGAAGCCTACCATACTAACAAGGCACTCATTGGTTTACAATAGTCAAGTTAGGAAGAAAGCACGGGAACTCACATCCTCTAATAAGTGACCATTGGGTGACACACACCAGGTAAGAGTAATCACCAAGATAAATGAGATGAAAGATTTGTGTTTGTTGTTGTGCAAGTGTTAAAAGGAATAGGATGCCTTTGGAGACTCTTACACCTACTTAAACATGCTAGGGGTTTGATGAAATGGTACCACAAATGGAAAACAAGATTTCCCACTTAGAAAAGATGTCGCTTGGGTTCTCTTACACCTATTTTAATTATGCTAATCAAAATAGGATTCCTCTCAAGTTCTCTTATATCTATTCTAAAAGCTCAAGGAAATTTTATTTCTATCATAAAAGAGGAATAGGATGCCACTGGAGGACTCTTACACCATCCCCAACACGTCATGGAGGATTCGCAAGATAAGCAAACAATGCTTTGATAGAATAGAAGATTTTGATGAAATGGAATCAGATTTTTGTTCTTTTATAGAATTATTTTCAAACATGATTTATTTCTTTTGTAATATTTCTTTAGATAGATCCCATTAATTGGAAGCATCGGGTGTTCCCCTTTACAATCAATAAGTTGATAAGGTCCTCTTTGGTAAGCCTTCTCTATGACATAAGGGCCTTCCCAAGTGAGTTCAAACTTGCCTCCCATCTTTCAATGGGTGACAATTTATCTCATTATGACTACACAAGTCCCTACTCAAAAAACCTAGGGTGGACCAACTTGTTGTGAGCTTGAATCATTTTGGCCTTATAACTTGAGGTTCTGCACATAGACTCTTCTCCAAACCTTCAAGCTCTTCTAACCATAACTTTGCATTCTAGTCAGTGATCTTGTTACAATGCTATCCTTAGTGACGGAGTTGAACTTCTAAAGGAAGAACAACTTGGACCCATACACTAAGGAAAATGGGGTAGAGGGAGTTCTATGTGGTGTGGTAGGCCCACAGGCTTCATCCAACTACTCATTCCACTGTCGTTATCATCAAGAGTCTTCTTCAATATCGGATGATATTTTTATTGAATACTTCTAAGCCATTTTTGCTCTAGGGTAGTAGATGGTGGAGTATCTCTAATCTATACCTGTCTTCCGCAAAGTTGTTGATCTTGCACTTTTAAATGGATCATTATCAAATATAATTCAAAGGCACCCCAACCTATATACAATATGGTTCCTAAAAAATTGAAGCACATAGAGTTGTGGCCTCTCTGGCTTACCACTTGGAAAAGTCACTAAGATGAATCGATTCCCCTTGGAAGAAGGAGGATCGATCGAACCTACAACATCAGTACCCCAACACTCAAATGGCCTTGAGGTCAGTGTAGGATGTAGAATTTTGAGTGATTGGTGGAGGACCACACCATATCGACCGATGGCATCTCCTAGGCCCCATGCCATGTAATCATAAGACGTAATATCCTAGTCGCTGATCTTCATCTTCATCGGATTGATGTGTTTCACATAGACTTGAATGTACCTCAGCTATAATGCCATGGGCTTCGTGTTTGTCCAAATAACATAACCACATTTAGTCAAAGGATCGGCGATAGAAGGTGCCATCAACAAGAGCATAACAGAGAGCTCTTTATTTCACTTGATGGGCTTGTGACTTTTCTTAAGGTAGTTTATCGGTGTTCAAATAATCTATGAATGGTTGCCTACAATCCAGCTCATTATCTATTTCGGCCAAAGCATCTGTTACTGTGTTCTCTCCTCGGAGAACCTTGTAGATGGTGACGAAATTTGGGCCAAGCACCAAGGTATACTCATAGTAATGATGAAGCTAGTTTGAGATCCTTATAGGACCCGACAATTGATGACCAACCGAGAATCCCAAAGATGTTGATGCTCTTGACACCGATAGTGATGGCTAACTCTGCCACAATCAAAGCCTCATACTTAACTTCATTATTTGTGGAGGTTGGAAAGATAGTATGAGAATCTCAGCACATCACAGTTTAGAGTTATAAGAACTATTCCTACCCGTGCCTTTCCTAGGAGAGTAAATCATGGTGCATCACCTTTAAGATAAGAAGCTGCACCATCAAAATACATCTCCCATCGGTGATTGCCAGCCTCCTCTAAGTTCATGATTTATTCATTAGGGAGATCATCACTAAGTAGAGAATCAACTTGTGGCTAAGAAATCCACCAAACAATCCAGGGAATGAATGAGATATCAAATTATAAAAGTATCATGGTCCAACGTGCCAAACATCTGGATAGAATTGGTCGTGTCATGAGATACTGTAGTGGATTTATTCTAGAAATCAAGTTCACCTTATGAGAAAGCATATAATGATGTTACTTTTAGGAAGCAAAGATCAAAGCTTGGCAATATTTCTCAATAGGTGGATAATTTAGAAGGGATGATGGCTAAGGTAGTAGAAAGCACTTTCCTTTCCTTCATCATTGGTTTGGGCCAACAGAGCATCGAGAGTGTCATCCAATGTAGCAGTGTAGAGGATGAGTGGCCTGCCCGGGATAGGGGCTGCTAGAATTGGCAGCTTCACTAAGTACTGCTTGATGTCTTTGAAGGCATGTTGGCACTTATCATCCCACTTGAACTTGGCATCCTTTTGAAAAGAAAAATGGCAGCATCTCGATAGGTTTGATAGGATATGCCAGTTGATAGGATTTGAGTTGAGTTAAACTTTAGGAGGTGACATTTCTAAGATAACTTTAATATTTTAGATTTGTTTCTATTCCCGGTTGAACAACAAACCCAAGGAATTTCTAAGCTACTCAATGCACACTTGGGATTCATTTTGAGGTTATATTTTCTTAACCGCTCAAAAAACTACTCTCAAGTCAAAGAGGTGGTCTTCTTTTCTCGCTTGACAACTAGATCAACGTAGCACAACCTAATAATGGATGAGTTCATTGAAGATCTGAGTCATGGCCCATTGGTATGTAGCACCAGTATTTTTATGGTTGAAAGGCATGACCCTGTAATAGAAGATTTTGATCGGGGTTCAAAAAGTAGTGTTTCTTTCATCTTGAGACATTGATTTATTATCCGGATGACCCATCCATGAAAGAGAGAAGCATGATATGAGAAATGTCCATCATTAACTCTAGATAGGAAGAGGAAACTCATCCTTAGGACATGCCTTGTTTAAGTCCCTAAAATTGATGTATATCAATTCATTCTTCTTCTTAATTGGGAGATGACACTACAACCTAGGATATTTTTCTTCTCTCGATAAAACTAGCATCGCTTCACTTTCTTGACTGAAATGAATTGTTCAATTTTGAATCGCATGCATCTTGGAGCTTGCTTAATAGGGGTAGCATTAGGATCTATTGCTAGCTTGTGGACTGCTACATTAGGAGATAATCAGGGCATTTTGTCATAACACCATGTGAAGCAGTCTTTAAACTTAGTCAATAGCCTAACTAAGTCATTGGTTTATTCTTCATTCAGCAACAAACTGATGTATGTCAGGCGAGGATTTTCTTTGTCCGAGGTTGATTTCTTTAGGCTTGTCAATTGTTGAATGAATCTCCTCTTCAAATTTTGGCGGTGCCTCTTTGACTTGGAAAACATCTGGATCATCTGAGGTTTCTAAACACACATTCTCATGAGAGTTGGTATTGTGTGAGAAGAAATTATTAGACTCCAAATGATTTGCAATAACTAAGCAGTAATCTTGATCATCAACTAGACCCATTATACCAAATCCTAGTCATGCTCTTGATTGTGCTTCCCTACCTGTATTGTTCCATAGCTTCTTGAAGTACTCTAACCTGTGTTTGGACCATGTATGAGGAACTAAACCTTTATGTACAAGATTATGAACATAAGGCGAGTAAAAGTTAAATGGTAATTCCATTAATTCTTTAAACGTATCCTCCCCAAGCTCTACATCAACTTCAGGGCTTGAGGATGATGATCTCGAAAAGAACTTCTTCTGCTTCATGTCATTGGAAGACTTAGGGACTTTCTTAACTACTAAACCTTCAACTTTTTGAGAAGTAAGTGAGGTAAGAGCTAAGGTTCCCAATTGCTGCCTAATAGTTTCACATAAACTAGATTTGAATACTTTACTTTGCTTGGAGGCCTGGTCTTTGTCTCTATCTGGATCGAAGGTCACCTCCAATGAAACCTACTGAGAGGGTGGTTGGTATACTAATCATATTAGACTAGTCCTCTGAGCTGGATTCCAAGTTTATATGAAAAGTAGGGGTACTCCTATGAACTGGAACATGACCTCTATTGGCTGATGGCCAACTAGGGGTTCTCCTACCTCTGAACCTCTTTTCCTCTTCAGGTGGAGGTTGACCCATCCCACCCACATGTCCATATGATGGAATGAACTTTGGGTGGAATGTAATATCATATCTATTTTTTCTTCAATTTCTTATTCACTTAGACTTTATTTTTGTTTTCATTTTCTTTTATCTTCTCTTTTGCTTCATTTTCTTTTTCTTTTGTTTTTGCATTTAAATTTTATCCAAGTTTATAAGAAAGGTTGTTTTAAGGAAGGTAGTAGGTTGCATTCTTATAAGTCTCAACCTATCTAACTAAAAATGGCTTTTCATCTCCGTTGACACGATATTCTATCCCATCTTTTTTTAACTTGATGCACTAATGAAGGGAGGATGGAACGATCTTGTTTTGATGTATCCAAGGCCTACCAAGTAAGGAAGTAAAAGAAGTATTTGAATCAATGATGTAGAACTTGGTTTCAAACTTGAAGAGTTATCATTAGGAATAGAAGAAGACAACCATAAGCGACACATATATAATTCAAACTAGCTTTATTCTTCAATTTCTTGCAATTTTTTGGTGGTACAAAGTAGAAATCAAGTAAAGTGAGTGGGGTAAGAAATTTGATACCCTTATCCGTTGATACAAGAGTTCTACTAGTAGAAGAAATAGAAGAGCTAGCTGAAATGGAAGAAGTCATCGGTGTGGAAGCTGCAATTGAGCCTAGAGGCTGGACATGGTCGGTGGCTGCGCTAAAGGCCTATCTTAGGCTGACACATGCTACTGCTGAGCTTCCCCTTTCCTAGAGTTGGCACTGGAGATTTTCAAACCTTCCTTGGTGTTGGAGGTTTGATCTGACTCAGGCACCTGCAAGGAAAGCTTCTTGATCTTTTGGATGATCTTGTAAGAGGTTTTGGATAAAAAAATATCCTAACCTTCTTTGGTTTTGGTAGGATCACATGTATCCCCAACGATTACCCTGATAGAACTAGATGGTTGTTCCATAAGGTATTCCTTTGGGATAACAACTGCACTGGTCTTGAAACTATGTTCAAGCCAGTCCTTGAATGTGAAGCAATCCTCCAAAACATGGCCTAGCATACGGTGGTAAGGGAAAAAGTTTGGATCATGACTTTTGCCTACTTCCTCCTAGGCCTCCTAGGCTTTAAGAGATTCTTAAAGATATTACCTCCCTCTTAAAAGAATAAGGTTTGTTTAACTTATCTAAAAGAGTAGGTGGACCATAACCCTGCTGGGTATGCAGTACCGGGTGGTGGTATGGTTGAGCGATGATGCCAGCCATGGAGGCCATGGAGGTTGGTAGGGCTGCCTTGATGGTGGTAAAGGAGGTGGAGTTTGCTGAGGTCGTGGTCTCTCAGACTGATCTCTAGCTGGCTGCTTTCCCTTATCTACCATTGCTAATTTCCCTGGCTTCTTCTCATAAACCTTCTACTATTTTTGCTTAGGCAACTGATCTTGAAAATGCAACTGTTTGGCCTCACCTTGTAGACTAGCCACCTTGTTGATTAGCTTCTCAAATTTCTTGATAGTGAAGCTCTTAAGCATGAAGGCAACCGGCCCATGAATATTCTTCAAAAGAATCTCAATGGCATGATGCTCAAACAGTTATGGTTCGCACCTCATACTCAGGTTATGCCATTAGATAACATAATCAACAAAGGACTCACCTGGGTGTTGTTGTGCTACACCGAGATCACCTACAGTAACCCTTTGTTGAGCTCTAGCAAACCTCTTGATGAAGAGTTTCTCTAACACAACAAATATCTTTAATGAACTGTTGGGTAGTTCAACATACCAATCGAAAGTAATACCTACTAGGCTACTAATGAAGAGGCTGAAAAAAAAGCATCGCTGCCACCAGTGTTGCAATCACTAGCCCTGAAGTGTGCTATGTGCTACCTTGGGCTTCCACTTCCATCAAAGCTTTTGAAGGAAGGAAAAGGGATATTGGATTGAATCCCTGGGTAAGGTCTACCCTTTGGAACCGATGATCCTCCCTTAAGCCAGCTTCCTTCACTCACGCTGCTCCACCATGGATTTTATATTTTTTTCTTATGGAGGTACTTTCCACTACCTTCCTATACATGCTAGTGCTACCTTGCTCAATGGGTGGTAAGGTTTTGGTCCAAGACACACTAACACAAACGATATGTAGGATGAATTAATGGGGCTTATTTCTAAAGCACTGAAACTGGTACTAACAAGTCCTCTAACTGTCATGCCATCTTATCTATTAGCTCATCTTTCTACCTCAACTGAAGTCAGAGTTGTTGAGCTGATTGGGTGGTGTCTTCCTAATCAACCTCATCATCTTCCATGGCTTGTTATTCCTTGAGAAGATATCCTCTGGTATCAACCATGTAGACTCCAGCTGAGTCTCCCAACAAGTCATCTTTGTTAGGATCGAAGCTAACTTTCTCTTAATCTGACCAATCATACCCTAAGATCTCCTTCTTTTCCATGAAATAATGTTCCATAATCTCATGTAAATAATGATCAATCTGTGTAGGTACAAATATCTTCTGGCCGACGATCACTATCGCAATCGAGAGGCACCGACCTGCATGTTGCTTGAGAGTCAATTTTATGAGGACTGTACTCACTATATTAGTGACACTCCTGAATACCACTAGCTATGAGAGGGGTAATAATCCTAGGATGTTCTACTATCACTGGTGCAGCTAGACTATCATCTGCAATCTCTGGAATGACTATCACCATCTCCACATCCTGCTATACTTACAGAGTTAGTGAAGGGATGACCATGATGCTTCTTGGTCGCCACTCCTTCCACACCACCACTGGGGAAAAAGGTTGAGCAGGAGAGCTTAGCCTCACCACAATGGGTGGTGTGGATGGGGTAGGATCCCTCTGTCATAGCTGGATCACCAATGGGGTGTCCTTCTCCCTGGATATGGACTTCATGGCCATTACTAGAATAGGAGATGTTGTGACCTGGACTAGTGATGGCAGACTTGGGGTAGAGCAGTCGGGTGGAGACACAATCGACTCTTTATGCATTGGTGCTGTCCTCCTATGATGACTAGTCCCAGTAAGAAGGATGCTATCAATATGCTCGGCGCAGGTAGCTCACCGAGCTGTAAAGTCAATAAGCGGGAAAGCTATCAATTGGCGACTGAACCTCTATTCTCCCTACTAGTGATATGAGCTGTATGGGCCTCTCTAGACCTCTTCTGGTGGATATGTTTCCCTACACTACATGGATAATAGATCTGAGATGAAACTCCGGTCGGCGTCAGAACCCTGCTCTGGCGCAAGGCAGGCTGCACGACCTCCTACCGGTGCAGCATTGGATGGAATCCTCTCCAACATCCTCTCTATCGACCTGAGAGAGGATGGAACTGTTTGTAACGGTGAAGTCATAACAGGGAACTCCTTGACAGCTAAATGGGTTGTTGCCTCCATCTCCCTAGTGATCTACTGTGAGACCGCTTGATCATAACTGGGAACCCCTCGACAGTAAACTTCTTTCACTTCCCTTAACTCAAATCAAATTCAAAAATGAAATGACATTAAAGAAACTTTGGTTCATTTTAATTAGCTTTATTTAATATGATTGTCCATAGGACTTAATTGGATTTGAATGAAATCACATGCTTATTTTATTTTATTAATTTCCACTCATGTTAAATGTTCTTTTCCATATGTAATCATGCATTCATTTCTTTTAAAATTAATTAAATAAAATGGTTTTTATGTCAAATTGCATTTTGATTTAAATTAAATAGATGTGACTATTATCACTACTAAATCAAATATTATTTTCATAAGTCTATAAATAAATTCTTATAAATGAAATGGTGTTAATTACAATTAGCTATAAGTTTGCATGTGTTGATAATATAAGATATGCAATGTGAAGTTCTCTTTCCTTACCTTACATAGATTCATGTAGGATTTACAAATGTATAGTTCATTTAAAAAGAACACAACACTTGATATAAATTTGAATTAGATTTAAGACATTATTCATACCCCTCATGCTCTAGTCTCTTAGGGAGTGGGTTTAAGAACTTAATTTCTTTTCTAAGTAATAATAACCTAGCCATCTTGCAAAAGTATAAGACTTGCCTACATAGTTTTAAAGTTAGGAGGAGTTAGCTGGCTACCACTCCAGACGAATATAAGTCCAATAGCCGGGTGGTTTATCCTTTCTTGTGGAGGTAAACTGTATGACCACTTTTTCCATAAATTTAGGTCATGCTTTGGCCCTCACCAAAGCTCCCTAGATTTAGGATCTGATGTTAACGTTTCCCTTCAAGCTACAGGAATAAATCTTCACCTCTTAGACATTTCCACAATCTTGTATTGTGGAATTATAAGTCCTAAATTTTCTAATAAAATTTTAACTCAAATAAATAAATCTTCTCAATTTCAAATATATAAATCCCAACCATATGATAGATTGGAGTGCTCACTAGGCTTTCTAGTATCATGAGCACTCCCTACCTATCTCCTTTGATTTTGATAATACCTCTCTCATTTTGATCAATTACTAATTTATTGATAGTCCTATCTTTGAATTCTTTGAAGACAACAATTGCCTACTTTAATCGAGAGTATTCTTAAGAGATTTATTTTCCTTAAGAGGTAATTAATTATGGGGGTTGTCTCCATAGGGAATTCCATTACTCGATTTAAATAAAGGCTACTTTATTCATCCATGTAAAGTAGGAAAAAATCTATGGTATATTTGAAGACCCATCATGCCTTAGGAGTCTTTATTAGGTGATTAGGTCCATTATAGGGTAGTGACTTCTATCTTTCAAGACAGTATACTATTTCTCAATGTAGTACCTGATCACCTCAATAAGTACACCCTCAGATCTGCATGGTGTCCCCTCACATATGCACACACAAATGAATTTTGAAAATAAACACCACACTCGTTCCCTAAGATGTAATTAACTATGGAGACTTGCCTCCATAAGAAACTTAAAAACCCGACTTAATATAAACTCTCCTTTACTTTTCCATGTAAAGTAAGGATAAATTTTTTGGTATATTCAAAGACTCATCATGCCTTAGAGTCCTTTTTAGGTGATTAGGTATATTGTATGGTGATGTCACTATCTTTTGAGATAGTACATCATACCTCGATGTTGCACCCGATCATTTCAATAAGTACCACTACGATCTGTGTGGTGTCCACCCCACATCCAAAAATAAACACCACATACTTCCTTGATTTAAACTAGCACATGTAATTGGTTAAGTCTTTTATACATATGTATGTATACTTAATTAGAGGATAAAAATCATCTTTTCTATTAAAAAATATATGCATTCATAATTATTCAAGCCAAAAATACATAACATGTAAAGGTAGTGCTCTCTTTCTTATGTTTTATATATAAATTCACATATGTTTGAATGATAATATGTATATAGTATGGACATCTTAGAAATATGAGGCTTTAAGTAGCCCCAAGGAGGTCATTTATTTATTTCACTTCCCTGGTTAACAAAAGCACGTACATATTTAATTTCATTCATATGTATATTTTTATTAAAATTTGGATAGAGCTTTAATTTACATGTATAAATATTTCAATCAAGTAAAATACAATCACTAAAAAAGTATGCATTCATGGTCATTTAAGTGTGCCAAAATATATTATATGTATAGTTATGCTAAGGGTTAAATCATATGCATGTTATGATCGATGGAAAGAAATAACTTAACATATTCCATGTGGTAGTAATAAAACTACATTAATCTTAAGATTCCTTTCATATTGGATAGGACTATTTAGAGTTAACCTAAACTTAGGATTAATAAAATATTTAATAATACATTCAATAAAAGAGAACTAAGTCATATTAAGGTGCTTTAGAAAGTGACTTAAGGTAGGGATGAAAGAGGTTAAGCCTCTTTCTTCTCTTTACAACACTTAGATGCTAAGAGTAAATCAAATGAAATAAAATAAATATATAAATTAAAATTTACAAATCAACTAAACTACTTGAAATGAAACCAACTATCATGTTAACTTAAACATTTCTCAGATTTAGACAAGTTACAACTCTAATGCTTAGTTAAGACACACCATACCAAGCCTTAGCACACACATTAGAATTAATTTTCCACTTCTAGTCTTAAGTTAGGATGATGTATGTGTGATGTATGTTTTATTTTGTGATGTAATATTTTGGACTGGATGTTAAGGTGTATGTTTCGTAGACTAGATGTTAGGCTGCTGTTAGCTTAATGTTATTTTCTACAGGGGATTATATTTAAGGGGCCGCTTGAAATAAATATAAATATTTTCTTTGCAGATTACTTAAACCCCTAAGCATAATTTAAGTTAGGACATGTGGGATTGGTTACCTAAGTGTAGGGTGCTAAGTCCAAATTATAAATATAACTACTTGGGATTGTATGTTTGTTTAGCTAATCTCTATTTTGCACATGTAGTTATATTTACTTTTCTTATATAAGTGTAATTTTTGTAATAGTTAATAGGATTAGTGCTATGAGGGATTAGGATGAGCAGTGGCCAGAAGGCTTAGTCCAAGGGTGGCCTGTGATGCCTTTGGAGTAAATTAAAATTAATGAAAGAAAAAGGAGATATGAAGACATGAAGAGTGAAGAACCCCATAGCATCTAATTTCATTTCTAATTATAATTATTCTTTTATATTCTGAGTTGTATAAGGGTAGAGCTCGGCTATCTAATTTTCTCTTTTTTGGGGTGTACAGTGGTACCCGGCTGCACTGGCTCTTTATTCTTTTAGGGTAGTCTATAAAATTGATTAATCTAATGCTTAGATTATGCAATATGATTGCATCATTCTCATAATATTTTATGTTTGATTTTTGAATGTGTGGCCTGGATATGGTAGGCTCTTAGGATAAAATTAATCTTTATGCCCAAACTAATCACTCATAATTAAATTTTAATAAACTCATAACCTCACCATAAAGCCTAGGCTCCAAAATAAGATAATTAAAGAACTTAGCAATCCCATAGTTGTAGGATTGTATGTCTCACATCATGCATGCATATTCCTTTTTCCTTGAGTATGAGGGATCTCCATCCTTGCATGATAGGGGAATGCTTGACCTATGAGGGCATCCCTTGTGGTGGAGAACACCCTCTTCTTGTTGATTTAGCCAATAACCCCATTTCATCATGCATTTAGGCATATAAAAATCCCAAAGCTCTTGTCCAAATGAATGTGTTAAAATGAAATAAAAAATTATAAAATTATGCATTTTTAGACCAAGTCATATGCTCATACCACTCATGCTCTAGTCTATTAGTGAGTGGGTTTAGGATTTTAGTTTCTTTACAAATTAAATAACAAGCCTAACCATCTTGTAATTTCATAAGACCATTCCACATGGATTTAAAATGTAGGAGGTGTTAGCTGGTGGCTACTCCAAGTGATTATAAGTTCAGAAGAGTTAGACAGATCTATCTTCTATTATGGAATAGATCCTTATGTCCACCTTTCGCTTAGATTTAGGTCATGCTTTAGCTTGTGCCAAAGATCCCTAGATTTAGGATCATAAGTAGCTAGCTTTCTTCAGGCTACAAGCATAAATCCTCACCTCTTAGGCATTTTCATAATATTGTGTTGATGGATTATAAGCCCTAGCATTCTAATAAAAATTCAACAAAAATAAATAAATATCTTCTTTTTCAAACATATAAAGCCTCACCATACGATAGGTTGAAGTGATTACTAGGCTTCCTAGTATCAAGGGCACTTCCTACTTATTCTCCTTTAGATTCCTAAATAAGTCTTTCCAATTGAACATTCTTAATTGATTTTCCAACATAACTAATCCTTTGATAGTCTAACATTGAAATCTTTGAACACAATAATTTTCTACTTTAATCGAGATTATTCTTAGGAAATATTATTTTCTAGGATGTAATTAACTATGGAGGCTTGCCTCCATAGGATACTTAAGAACTCATCTTAATATAAACTATGATTTCCTTTTCTATGTAAAGTAAGGAAAAAATCTCTTGTATATTCGAAGATCCATCATGCCTTAGGAGTCCTTATTAGGAGATTAGGTCCATTGTAGGGTGATGAATAGACCTTTCAAGATAGTATGCCATACCTTAATTTCATACCTGATCACTTCAATAAGTATCCCCTATGATCTGCATGGTGTCCACACGACCATCGGAAAATAAACACCACAGATTTTTTCTGGCGACTCTATTGGGGATGGTTCCTCTCTCCCTATCTCTATTAGACAATTATTATCTCTGAGCATTGATAGTGGACTTATATTTTATATAAGCCCAAGACTATATTTCGTTCCATTAGCACTTTGTTTATTTTTTCTTTAATCAAAGGTAGCCAACATCCTTTTAGGTGTTAAGACCTCACTCCCATGTAGGTCTTAGAACCCCAGTCCCCAATAAGTAATAATAAATTAATTAAAGAAAGGAGATGATCAAATAAATCAAATAAAATTTGGAACCTCTTACTACTAGCTTGGTGAAGCAATATTCATTTTATATTTAACAAAACTTTAATAAAATCCAAAGTAAAATAAGTAAAATCTTTGGCAAAAATTTTTAGAATCTTTTAAAAGAAAATTCATGAGAACTTTACATAATAAAATTTGCTAAGTGAAGGTTCTCTTTTAAAATCAAAGTAAAGTAAAACAAGATAAAAATCTTTCAAAACCCTTTTCCAAATAAAATTAATTGAACATCATTTAGCATACCTAAAATTGTTAAGTGATGGTTCCTCCTTCAAAATCAAAATTAAATTAAACAACAAACATCTCTTTCAAAAATAAACCCCTTTTTCAAAAAAATTAACTAACTCCATTTAATATACTTAAATTTGTTAAATAAGGGTGTACCCCTTTCAAAATCAAAATCAAACATACCCAAAGTATTTTCAAGCAAAACCAACTCCATTTAACATACTTAAATTTGTTAAATGAGAATATCATTTTCAAAAATTGAAATAAAACACAACAATCAACATACAATTAGACTCCACTTAACATACCCAAATTTGTTAAGTGAGGGTTTCCTTTTCAAAATCAAAATAAAATCAAATTTATAAACAACATATAATCGAACTCTATTTAAAATGCCCAAATTTGCGAAATGAGAGTTTAATTTTCAAAAAAAAAACTAAACTAAAATCAAAACATCTAACATACATTTAAACTCCATTTAACATACTTAAATTTGTTAAATAAGAGTTCAATTTTCAAAACAAAACCACACATCAACAAACAAACAATCAAACATACAAGTGAACTCCATTTAACATACCTAAATTTGTTAAATGAGAGTCCCATTTCTAGACAAAATCAACATCAAACATTAAACATAAAATTGAACTCTATTTAACAAACTTAATTTTTTAAAATCAAAGTTCCCTTTCTAAAAATCAAATCAACAACAAACATCAAACATACAATTGAACCTCATTTAGCATATCTAAATTTGTTAAATGAGAGTTCTATTTTTCAAAATCAAACCAACACATAAACAATCAACAATCAAACCATTAAGACAAAAAAAAAGCTTTTAAAATTTTCAAGCATACAATTGAATCCCATTTAACATACCTAAATTTGCTAAATGAAGCTTCAAAAATCAAATTCCAATGAAAGAAAATGACAAATACATTTCCAAAAGTCTCTCTAAAATAATCGAACCCCACTCAAGATACCCAGATTTGTTGAATGTGGGTTCCAAAATCAAAATCAAATTCAAACATACAACTTAAGGAAAAGTCTCTCCTCCAAATTTCTAAATCTATACAATAGAACCCCATTTAGCAAACCTATATTTGTTGAATGAGGGTTCTAAATCAAAAGTCAAACCAAAATTAATAATTCAAGTCAATAATTCAAGACAAGGGTCTAATTCAATTCTCCCTTCTAACAATGTAGAGATACCATCCCAGTTATTTCTTCCTTCCTTCACTCAGTTGGTCTCCATGTCTTCTAGCAAGCTGATTTTCTTCTTCACATCCTATGTAAATTTGGCCATGGATCAGGCCATACTCAGAGGTGCCCCTGTCATTAAGTTCAGCCTTGGATTTGAGCAATTCAAGGTCACCTGTGAGGGACCAGCCCTCACCATTACTAGCAGAGAGGAGGTGGAAAGCAAGAAGCCACTTCTCAAGTTTGACATGCTCGCTGGGTTTGACTTCCCCTCTCTGAGAAGGAAGGTTATTGTGGTTCCCACGCCAGTGCCAATGCTGTTTGTGCTAGTGTCAGTTCATTTTATGCCCCTACTGCAGTTCCAACACAGGCTAGTACCTCCTCATTGGTTCCCCCTGCTCTAAAAGGGAAGGCTATCTTGACTTCTAAGATAGTCTCCCCTACCTTAAAGGTAGGTTCTAGTTTTTGTTCCACCCCGCTCACCAAGACCCAGTGCTGCAACAAGAACCGCAAGATCAAGCAGTAGTATGAGCGTAAGGTGAGGCAGATAGATGAGGTCTCCCATGTAGCTGAGGAGGGTTCCCCTTGTGAGATTTCTCCATTCTTGAGTGGTAGTAAGTTCCACCCCCTCTCAGCTTCAGAGGGAAAGGAGGACTACCATAGGATCGCTGCATCACCCCCATCGCCTATAGAGTACAAGACACCAGTTAGGGATAAGAGGATGCCCTATGCTGGTCTGTGATCTATTCTTTATTGAGTCAACAGAGTTCACAGATGCTCAGAGTTTGGTACATTTCATGATCTGGGGATCCTGATCCCTGGGAGTGTTAGAGAACAAATACATAGAGAAAGGGCCAACAAAGCTACAGTTACTACCCGAGTGGGCAAGCGAGAGAGGATGAGGTTTTCCAGACAGTTGATGGCTTCCACTTTGATGGATTTCTTTGATCGGCAAGCTATTAGAACCGATCATTCTAATCGCATAGTCCTTATTGGTACCGTCAGTCATAGGAGGAGATCTCCGATGAAGAGGCATCCAGTGTCACCCACACTACACCGCTCTGCTCACCGTCTACCTTCGCCAGTTTAGATTCCAGCATCGACAATCCCTACAAAGTTCCTCAATCCCCTTCTAGAGAGAGAGCTTCTCCACTGGTGATCCGGTTATGGCCCAAAGATCCCACTCCATTAACTCCACCCATTGAGATGAGGTTATGCTCCCCTGCTCGACCTTCCACCTTAACTATGGTGAAGGAGTGGGGACCTAAGAGCATCATGGTCGCTCCACCATCTTAGCAGTTAGAGAAGGAAAGGGGAGGGGATACCAAGACAGTCCCCATGATAGTTGAGCCAGCCAAGGAGTGCACCCCACTAGCTTAGAGTGTTCAGTGCATTGAGTCTACACGCCACCCGAGTTTCATCACCACCCTATGTTCCAGAGAGGTGGTCAAATAGATAGCCATTCTTTAGAGGTTATTCTAGAAGACTATGGTACTACAGTTAGACAGATAGTCAGGAGCGATTATTTTAATCAGAAAGAGGGTAAGGTCGATTTTGACCTCGATGAGGATGACATGTTGGATGAATTAGCCGAAGTCCACATGGTTGATTCCCGAGGATCCCTACATAAAAAGCAGGCCAACCATGAAGGTGTTGTAGTTGAGGAAGGTGACACATCTCACTCAACTCAACAACTCTTTCAGTAGCTCAAATAGAAGGATGACCAGATTGAAAGAATGAAAAAGAGGGCAGAAGAATTCATGGCAGTAGTTTTAGCCTTGCAGAACCAAGTCCCAATTTCATAACCTTCCCCCAGGTGATTGATCAGCCAGAGTTGGTACATGCCTTAGATCATCCTAAATGCACTCCCATGGATGACGATGTTGGTAGCTTGCATAGGAAGGTCACCGATAGCACCTCCATGTATGAAAAAGATATAAAGCAAATGGTCAAGCAGCATGAGAAGAAAGCATTGGCATAAGCCTGAGGGAGCTCATCTGTTCCAAAGAATAGACCCTACCTGGAGGAATTTGATGTAGTTCAATACCCCAAGGGTTTTGTGCCACCATCCTTTGAGAGTTTTGATGGTAGTGGAAACCTAAAGTAGCATATTACACATTTCTGAGCTAGTTGTTGGTGGAAGTGATGCACTTCATTTCTAACTTTTTATCAGTAGTTTAGCAAGTGTCGCATTTGATTGGTATGTTGAACTACCCAACAGTTTGGTGAAGACCTTTGCAAATTTATAGCATCTCTTCATTAAAAGGTTCGTAGGAGCTCAACAAAAGGTAACTGTAGGTGACCTCATCGTAGAGAAAAGAAAACCCAATGACTCCATTATTGATTACATTCTTAGATGGCACAACCTGAGTATGAAATACAAACCACAACTATCTGAACAGCATGCCATTGAGGTTCTACTTAAGAATATCCATTGCTCGATCACCTTCATTCTTAAGGGCTTCACCATAAAAACATTTGGGAAACTAATGAGCAAGGCAGCCAACCTACAAGAGGATGCCAAACAGTTATCCTTTTCAGACCAAACATCTAAGCCCAAGCCTCAGAAGATATTTGAGAAGAAACCTAGGATAGTTGTGTTAGTGGACAAAGGGAAGCATCCAGCTATAGCAAAGCTTGAGAGGCCCAGATTCCAGCACCCTCCACTACCACCTCCTCTTCAACCACCCCGGCCGCTATACCGGCCACCACTGCTGCCACAATGCCACCACCACCTCCACAGCAGCCTACTCAATAGCAATATCTATACCCACCACTAGGTAGCAACTTTCCACCTACTCTTGCTAAAAAATTAATCAAACCATACTCATTCAAGAGGAAGATAGTTAGGAAGATCTTGTAGAATCTCTTGAAGAAGCCTGATTTCCAGCTACTCCAACCTAAGAGGCCGGAGGAAGTGGGCAAGAGTGATGATCGTAGATATTTCTCCTACCACAACATGTTAGGCCATATCTTAGAGGATTGCTTTACTTTCAAGGACTGGCTTGAGCATAGCTATAAGTCAAGACCTATAGTCATCCCTAAGGAATAATTAGAAGAACAACCATCTGATTTTGTTAGAGTAATCCTTGGGGATACTTCTGATCCTCTTAAGACCAAAGAAGGTTATGATATTTTTTTATCTCCAACCTCTAAGAAAATCATCTCTAAAATCAAGAAACTTTGTCTACATGTGCTTGAAGTAGCTCAAACCTCCAATACCAAGGAAGGTTTGCTAGTTATGAAGGACAACTTGGAGAGGGTAGAAGCCAAACAACATCAGCCTACTTCACTTGCCCATGATAGACCCGTAGTGCAACCATCACCCCTTCCACCATTGCAGCTACTACCACTTCTACTAGCTCTTTTCTACAGGCAGGAGCATTGTATCTACGGATGAGGGCACCAAACCCCTCACTCTACATACTTTACTTGATTTCTATTATATACCATCTCCAAAATTAAAGAAATCATTGAATAAAGCTGATTTCATTTACATTCTCTCTACTTCTGATGCTTCTACTTTCATCCTTATAAAGATCTCTTCAAGTCAAAATAATAATAGCTCAAATAGTTCTGATCCATTCCTCTCTGATTCAGAATCAGATTTTCCTTCTCTAAATCAATCAGGTTCACCTCTTGAGATTGACTTGGAGTCATATGACTTTGAGGATCATTTAGGAGAAGGTGTAGGTATACCTGATATGCTGGTATAACTTTCCACAAACTCATCATTTCAAAAACTCACTAAATTCAACCTCCATAGTGGCAAAGTTCTACCTCTTAAGGTTGCACCTCAGGATAAGGGTAAACAAGTTATTGGTTCTAATGGACAGATATCCCTTCCATAAGATGCTCCACCTATGAATATGCTTATGGAGGATCAGTCAAAAGTTGATTACAATATCTTCATACATCTTAGAAAGTTTCCAGCTAAGCTAAGCATATGCGACGCCCTTTTATTATCCAAAGACATGAGGGATCTCTAATCAAAGCTTTTTTTAATCCTGAGATATGCTTAGCTCAGCTGATCGCTATTGGAGAGAAAGCATGCTACTCAAAGGAGACTCTAAGAGATACATTCACAGATGAAAACCTACTTCTATGGATGATTGATCACAATTGTGCCCTCTACATTATAGTAAATATTGGCAGATTTAGCCTATCCAGAGTTCTAGTTGACTTGGGTGCATTAGTCAATATTATGAGTCCAAGAATTATTTCCACTTTAGGATTGGCATCTATAAACTCCAAAAGGAGAGGATGATGTTAAAAGGATCCAATGAACAATGCGAGAGGGCCTTAGCCTTCATAGTATTGCCACAAGAGACATATGATTGGAAGACTGAAGCCAAGTTTCACATAATTGTCTCAGATACATCTTTCAATATTTTGCTTAGGAGATTGTAGATACATAAGAATGGCATGGTTTCATCTTCTCTACATGAGTGCATCAAATTCTTAAGAGATGAATTCAAATATTATGTCAAAAGAGATCTCAAACCCTTTGTAGAGGTTGGGAAATATGAGGATGTAGCCTACTACCTCCACCAAAACCAAAAAGTCTATTCTTGCAAACTTAGTCAAAATCCCCATATGGGAGAAAGAGAAAAAGAAAGAAAAGAAAATGAAAATAAAATGAAAAATAAAATAGAAAAGAAAAGGGAGCGAGAAATAGACTCAGGGGAGGAAGAGGAGCTTGAGATAATATTCCATCCACAGTTCGTTACTCCATTCAAACAAGGAGGGAGGATAACCCGACCTCCACCAGGACGAGGAAGAGACAAGTCTAGAGGTAGTCCCAGGGGTGGAAGACCTCCATACTTACCACCCACCAAGAGATTTGTCCCTGCTACCAAGAGTGCACCTATAATCCATATAGACTTTGAATCTAGTTCAGAGGAAGAGTTTTATATGGTTAGCACACCGGCCAGGTCTTCTCAAGAGCAGATCGCATTGGAGGTGACACTCGAATGAGACAGTGATGAAGATTGGATTTTCAAATAAAGCATAAGTGTATATAAGTTCTTCTTGTGTGAAACTATTAGGCATCAGTTGGGAACTTTAGCTCTAACCCCACTTCTCATAAAAGTTGAGGGTTTGGTAGTTAAGGAGGCCCTAAATCATCCACAGTGAAGATTCGAGGTTCTTTCTTGGAGCATCATCCTGTCAAGAAGTTGATGTAGAACTTGAGGATGATTCATATAAAGATTTAATATAATTACCTTTTGACTGCTACTCGCCTTATGTTCATAATTTAGCAAAGAAAAAATTAATTCCACATACATAGTCTAATCATAGGTCAGATTACTTCGAAAGGATGTGGAACAACTAATGCAAAAGCTTTCAATCAAGACAAGGACATGGCTTTGGCACGATAGGCCTAGTCAATGATGATGATTACTGCTTAGTCATCACTAATCATTTAGAATCTGATAGGTTCTTTTCAAGTCACGTTAACTCATATGAGGAGGTGTGCTCAGAAATATTAGATGATCCAAATGATTTTGAAGTCAAAGATGCACCACCAGAGTTCGAGGAAGAGATCAAGTCAACCAATGATGAGCTCAAAAAAAATCAACTTAGGAACTGAAAAAGAAATCCACACCCGACGTACATCAATTCCTTATTGAACCAAACTGAAACCAATGAATTAGTTCATCTACTTACTAAGTTTATGGACTACTTTGCATGGAGTTATGAACAAATACCTGAATTGGCTCCTAATGTAGTAGTCCATAAGCTACCAATATAACCTAATGCTAAACCTATCAAGCAAACTCCTAAACACACATGATTAGACATTGAACAACAAGTTATTTCTGAATTCAAGAAACTGATCGATGGTAGTTTCACCCATGAGGGAAAATATCCCTCCTGGTTGGCTTGTGACATCCTAGTTAAGAAAAAGAATGACCAAATTCACATATATGTAGATTTTAGTGATATCAATAAGACATGTCCAAAAGATGAATTTCCACTATCAATACCAGAGCTGATGGTGGATATTTCCTCATCTCATGCAGTCTTCTCTTTCATGGATGGTTCATTTGGATATAACCAAATAAAAATGGCCTCTTAAGATGAGAAAAATACTACATTTAGAACCCCAATCAGAATCTATTGTTACAAGGTCATGCCTTTTGGCGTTAAAAATGTCAATGCCACATACCAATGGGCCATGACTCGAATCTTCGATGAACTCATTCATCATCAAGTCGAATGCTACATCGATGATCTCAGCATCAAGAGTAAAGAAAAGAAAGACCATCTCTTTGAATTGACAGTAGTTTTCAAATAGTTAAGGCAGTTTAACCTCAAAATTAACCCCCTGAAGTGTTCATTCAGAGTAGCTTCAAGGAAATTTCTTGGGTTTGTTGTCTAACACCATGTGATTGAAATTGATCTAGAGAAGATTAAAGCAATATTATAAATGCCACCCCTAAAAGTCTAACTCAACTCAGATCGTTCCAAGGGAGGTTGGTGTATCTAAGATGCTTTATAACCAACCTATTAAGAAGATGCCAGCCATTTCAGCACTTGTCAAGAAGGGTGTTAAGTTCAAGTGGGATGATAAGTGTCAACATGCTTTTGAAGATATCAAGAAGTACCTGATGACGCCACTAATTTTAGTTTCCCCTATCCTGGGCAAGCTGCTAATACTCTACACTGCTACATTGGTTGACTCCCTCAGTACTTTGTTGGCCCAAGCTAATGATAAAGGGAAAGAGAATGTGCTCTACTATCTTAGTCATCGTCTGATTCCTACTAAAGTAAATTATCTACCCATTGAGAAGCATTGCCTAGCTTTAATCTTTGCATCTCCAAATCTACGGCATTACATGCTTTCTCATAAAGTCGACTTGATTTCTAGAATCAATCCACTATAATATCTGATGACACGGCCAACGCTATCTGGACGGTTGGCATGATGATCCATGATTTTATCATAGTCTGATATCACATTCATACCCCTCCATACGGTGAAAGGACAAGCACTCACAGATTTCTTGGTAGAACACTCACTCCCAGCTAACTCTCAGCTTAAAAATAATCTCCCCGATGAACAAATCATGAACCTAGGTAATACTAGTATTCATTATTGGGAGATATATTTTGATGGTGCGGCTTCCTCTCAAAGAGGAGAAGAACCACAATCTACTCTTCTAGGAAAGGAAGGGGTATAAATAGTTCTCCTAACTCTAGACTGTGATATGATGAGATTCTCATATATTATATATATAATCCATGCACCAACAACAAAGCTGAATATGAGGCTCTGATTGTCGATCTGGAGTTAGTCATTTTGCTAAGCATCTAGAACATCAAATCTCAACTAATCACAAATCAAATCGTTGGGTCCTACAAGATTCTCAAGCCTAACTACATCACTACCATAAGTACACCATGGAGCTGTTGGCCCAAATTCTAGAAGTGACCATCTACAACATTCCTTGAGGAGAAAATGCCATAATGGATGCCTTGCCCAAGCTTTCCTAAGAATTGGCATGTCCAAAAGATGAGTTCATATCAATAGAGGTTCAAAATAGGCAAGTCCTACCTCTTATTGATGTTGAACTCATCAAAAAAAAAAAATACTCTTTTAAGAGGAAGTTTTCATTGCCAAAAAGGAAAAAGAACTAGATTGGAGACAACCATTCATTGATTGCCTAAATAAAGGAAAACTATCTCAAGAGAAGTCCCAAGCACATCGGATGAAGCAGAGAGAGCTTTTCTACACCCTCATGGATGGTGTCTTATGTCGGTCGTCTTTCGATCATATGTGGTTACGTTGTTTATACTAACACGAAGCATGTAAGATCGTGACCGATTTGCACTCCGAATTATGTGAAGCTCACTAATCCGGTCCCAAGATGAAAGCCAAAATCAAGAGACTTGGATACTATTGGTCATCGATGATTACATATTGCATGGACATAGCTGCGATGCTACCAATGTCAAGTACATGGTGTGGTCCTACACCAACCACCCAACACTCTACATCCAACATTGGCCTCACGACCATTCGAGTGTTGGGGTACTAATATAGTGGGTTTGATTGATTCTCCTTCCAAAAGTCATTGATTTATCCTAACTGCTACCGACTACTTTTCCAAATCGTCAGAGGTGATTCCACTCAGAGAGTTCAAAGCTCAACATGTCCTCCAATTTTTTAGGAACCATGTCGTATATAGATTCGAGGTACCCTGCTAGATTATATCCAATAATGGTACTACATTCAAGAGCAGCAAGATCAATAATTTTGCCATGAGACACATCATAGATTGGCTATACTCTACCATCTATTATCCAAGAGAAAATGGTTTAGTAAAAGCTTTCAACAAAACCTCATCCAAATACTCAAGAAGACACTCAACAATAAATGGCATGAGTAGTAGTTAGTTGAAGCTTTCTAGGCCAACCACACCACCTATAGAACTTCAACTCACTCTACCCCTTTCTCCTTAATAATGTATGGGTTTGAAGCCATTCTACCATTAGAAGTCCAACTCCCATCACTAAGGATAGTTGTGGGTAGCTAAGCATAGTTGTGGGTTGCTAGAACACAACCGAGCAAAACACCAAGTCATAATTAGAAGAGCTTGAACATTTAGAGGAGAGATGCCTACAGGGATGCCAAAACCTTGAGTTATACAAGCCAAAAATGATTCAAGCTCACAATAAGTTGGTCCGCTCTAGAGTTTTTTTAAGAATGAGAGCTTGTTTTAGTTCTAAGGAGACCAATTGTTGCTCTTCATAAGATGGGAGGAAAGTTTAAACCCACTTAGGAAGGCCCTTTTGCCATAGTGAAAGCTACCAAAGAGAATCATATCAACTCATCAACCATAAAGGGGAGCACTTGATGCTTCAAATCAATGGGCACTACCTAAAAAAAATTATCCATAAAATCATGTTTAAAAGCAATTATCATCAATAAATATTATATTTTAAATCCAATCTCTTCATATTGAAAGCATTTTCACCTAAAAATTTTTCACGATGTGTTTAGGATAAGTGTAAGAGAACCCAAGTGGCATCCTATCCTTTATTAACACAACACAAACACAAACTACACACAAACACAAGCTACACACAAACACAGATCCTTTATTTTGGGCTACTTCAACTTGAGATAATGCCCCAACGGCCCTCACTTAGTAGCTACTCTAGGTTAGGCTTGATTCACTACTTAGCTAGTGTGTCTCCCCATTGGTCTCTTGCTCAGGAGGATGTAAGTCTCATGCGCTTTCTTCTTGGTTTAACCACTACACACCAATTGGTGCCTTGTTAGTATGGTAATTTTATTGCGCAGCTGGTAAGCTACCATCATGTTGGCTCTATTTAAGAAGATGTAAGTCCTTACACATTCTTCTTGAACTAGCCATTGTGCACTAACTAGGTTGAGTATATTTGAGGATTAGGGTAAGTCCCCCAGTGGCTCCTTTCCTCTTGACTACTTCAAGTTTAGATTCAGCCCTTCTTCGGGTAGGATAGTACCTGTCTAGCCAATGATAGACTATCCCAATGATTATTTTTGTCTATGAAGATGTAAGTCCCCTACGTCTTCTTCACAGATTAATCATTGCACACTGATGGGCACCTTATGTTGGCTAGTGTTCACTATGCTGACAGCAACATACCCGGTGGATGACACCACTCATAGCAGATGTAAGTCCCTGCCTTTTCTCCTTAAGTTGGCCACTGTATACCTATAGACTTTTTTTTAGGGATCAAGATAACCCCCCTAAAGGAACCTCCCCTGTGGGCACTCTATTTGGATCATGTCCTTGCGACCCCATCTAGACACTACCCGGGTTACTACTGGAATGGATAGTCCCCTGTCCTAGTAAACACCCTTGTGGTTGGAAGGTTTGTACTGGGAAAGTGCAGACTCTCCCTTTGGATCAATAAATCTTAGACAGGTCTAGACTAACATAGCCCCTTCGATAGTCCAGACACACTAATAGGGTCCACAAATATATAAATAAATTGAATATATATTCTTATAGATTAGAGAACACCCCTGACACACCTTTTCTTAAGGGCATCTTTTTTAGCAAAAAACTCCTATAGAATTGTTTGACTACCCTTGAGTTGTGGAAACATCCCCAGCGACACTCATTCAATAGTTGCCCTAGGTCGGGTTTGATTTGTTATGTTACCAACAGGTCACCCCAATGATTATTCCTCTTTGGAAGATTTAAGTCTTTGTGCTTTCTTCCTAGCACAGTCATTGCACACTGAAAGGCAACTCCTTAGGTTGGTTAGACTCACCCTTTGGCTGTAGACAACCCTTTTGAATCGATAAATCTGAGACAGATCTAGGCCAACAAAGCCCCATCTCAGTGCTATCTATCGCATACTAATAGGGTTCATCAAATCAAATTAAATTAATTTACTCATCCTGACTACTCTGAGTCGAGGTAAGATCTCCAGTGGCACTCATTCAGTAGTCCCTAGGTTGGGATTGATTTATTATACACCAAACAAGTCACCCCAGCAGTTGTTTCTTCTTTGGAAGATGTAAGTCTCCTATGCTTTCTTCCTAACGCAATCATTGCACACTGAAAGGTAACCTTTAGGTTGGATAGTTCTACCCTGCAGCATGTAGACTACCCTTTTGGATTGGTAAATCTAAGATAGGCCAAGGCCCACATGGCTCCTTCTTAGTGGATCCATCACATACAAACAAGGTCCATAATTCACATCAATGTTAAATCAAACAAATTCAACCAAGGTCAAATCCCCCAATGGGTATTCCCTCAAAACATATCAAAAAAAACTAAGTCAAAACAAATCAAATCCAATTTAATCTCTCCAATGGAGTTAAATCACATTCCTCTCCCCAGTGGATCCCAAATCAACAAATAAATCAAATTAAAAACCAATATCCCCGATGGAGCCCAAATCAACAAACAAATCAAATTCAAAATTAATCTCTCCGGTGGAGTCATAACAAATCAAATAAAAACAAACCCAATCTTGATCCCTAGTGGATGCAAGCTTATATCCCCAAAAGATATACCCCTAAATTAAATCAAACAAGTCAAAACAAATTAAATCAAATCCTCATCTCCAGTGAATTCTTCCCAAACAAGTATATCAAATCAAATCTCAATCCCTATGATTTTCCTTTTTATTCCTTTAGCATAAATCTATCTCATGTCATAACCAATTCATGTGTGATTCCCCAGCGAATCCTTCTTCAGGTCATTGACATGAAGTTCTTTCAAATCAAATCTTCTTTACTCTCTTATGTCTTTAGCATGAGGTGAGTTACATTGTACTAAGATCATGATTCTATCAACCTCTTGGGTTTAGGTATAGATCGTCTCCATTAGCACTTGCAATTCTTTGGACATTGTTGATTATCTTGGTCAATGCCAATACGCAGTAGTCAGCTTATACCACACCTATTGGGGGTCCTTTTGTTGACCTCACTTTCAAAGTGAGGATTCAATCTTCTCACCATAGATCTAGGACTCTTCTAGACACCATGAGCTCCTTAGTCTTAAGACACTTCTAATGGCAAACTCAACCTAAGCCTAGCTTAGAGCCAAAATTCTCTTCAATCTAGGCTATCCCTAAGGACCTAAGGAGACTTACTTTACTTATAGCCTAACCAAACCTACACCTATCTCCTTAGCCAAAATCCATCATCAAACTAATACATCCAATTCCAATTAAATCCCAACTCAAATTCAAATCTCCAAACCATGATCAAACCAAACTTAAGCCCATTACTTAATTCTATGGACTTTGCCAAATTATATTCAATCAAAATCAAACTCAATTGATTTTTCTCATAAATCAGTCAATTCTCAAATCATCTTTCCAAATCCAATCTATAGTCAAATCCAAATCCTCAAACCAAATTTTAAAACTCCAACCAAATTCAAACTTAAGCCCATGAGTCAAACCTATGGATTTAGCCAAATTCTCCTCATTCCAAATCCTAAGCTCAATTGATTTATTTTTCATAATCAATTCAACCCTTTAATCATCACTTCAAACCCTCCCCTAAAATTACAATAAAATATTATCAAATCAAATCAAATCAAACATATCCTAATCCCTATGATTTAATCCTATGGACTTAGCCAAAATTCTTCCCAATTCAAACCAAGCTTAATTTATTTTCTCATGAATCAATTCAATCTTCAATCACCATTCCAAACCAAAATCAACAATCACAATCACATCCAATCAAACCAAAAACAAATTCAAATCAAACCAAGTTAACTCATTTGACCCAAAACACCCAAATGAGCTAAAATCCATTCAAACCTAAATCAATTGCGTCTAAAAATAAAAAATAATTTCAAATCAATATTCAAAATCAACTAAACTCAAATCAAACCTTAATCAAACCAATTGACCCATTTAAGCTCACTTGACCAAAAGTGACCTAAAGGACCCATTTGAGCCAATCTTCAATCCAACCCAAATTGGATTGAACCAAACCAATCAAAACCTCCTACAATGATTGTTGATCATCCTTGATTGATCAATTGCAATCAATTGGCTCAAACCAAGTCAATTTGGTCATTTGACCATGTTAACCCACTTAACTTACATGAGCCAAATGAGCCAAATCTCTCCTAAGACAAATTAATTGAAATCAATGATTCAAATTAACCTAAAATCAATCCTTGAACATAACTTGACCATAAATTGAGCCAAACCAAACCCACTTGGCCCTCTTGACCCATGTTCACCCAATTTGACCTAAAGGGCCAAATTGGGTCAAATCAAAATCTAATTAAAATTGATTGCAACCAATGGCTTATGTTTATTCCAAATTGATTATTGAACATAATTAAAGCATTAATTTAACCAAATTTATCCAATTGAACCCAACTGACCCATTTTCCCAAATTGACCTAAAGGGTCAATTTGGCCTAAATCATTCCTAAATCCAAATTGATTGAAATCAAAGCCTACAATCACCTTCAAATGATCAATCAAACATGAACCAATGCCTAACCCAAGCAAATTTGGCCAATTTGGCCAAATTGGTCAACTTGACCCATGTGGTGTTTATTTTAGATGTGTATGGGGGACACCACACAGATTGTAGGGTTATTTATTGAAGTGATCAGGTACAACATTGAGATATGATATATTATCTTAAAAGATAGATACATCATCTTTTAATGGACCTAATCACCTAATAAAGACTCCTGAGGCATGATGGGTCTTCGAATGTGCCAGAGATTTTTTTCTCTGATTTACATGGATGAATAAAGCAGGGTTTATATTAAACTAGATTTTAATGTTCCCTATGGAGGCAAGTAGTTAATTACATCCTAGGGAATGATATTCCTTAAGAATGCTCTCAATTAAAGCACATAATTATCACCTCCAAAGATTTCAAGGCTACACTATCAAAGGATTGGTTATATTTAGAAAATCAATTGGGAAAGCTCAAGGAGAAAACTTATTTTGGAAGCCAAAAGGAAAAAGTAGGGAATGCTCATGATACTAGGAATCCTAGTGGGTATTCCAATCTATCATATAATTGGGCTTTATATTTTGAAAAGTGAAGAGATTTATTCATTTGAGTTGAATTTTATTATATAGCTAGAGCTTATAAACCAACAACATGATATTGTGGAAATGCCTAAAATATGAGGATTTATGCTTGAAGCCTGAAGGAAACAGCTACCTCGAATCCTAAATCTAAGGAGCTTTAGTATGAGGTAAAGCATGCCCTAAATCTAAGAGATAGGTGGACATAAGGGTTTACCTCCATAAGAGAGAATAAACCAGTCCGACTTCTGGGCTTATAATCATCTCGAGTTGCCTCCAGCTAACTCCTCCTATGATTTTAAAACCATATAGTCTGGTCTTATGAAATTGCAAGATAGTTGGGCTATTATTAACTTATAAATAGACTAAAGTCTTTAAACTCACTTCTTAAGGGACTAGAGCATGAGGGGTATGAATAATAATTTGGTCTAATATAAAATCTTTACAAATTTTATTTAAATTTTAACACTTCATTTTGATAAAAGTTTTAGGATTCTGATGCCTATATGTATGATGAAAGTAGGTTGTTGGCTAAATCAGCAAAAAGGAGTATTTTTCATCATAAGGGATGCCCTTAAAGGTCAAGCATTCCCCTATCATGCAAGGATGGAAATTCCTAATTTTCAATAGCGAAATAATATGATATGCATGTTGTGAAATATTCAACCATTCAGCTAAGGGGTTGTTAAATCTTCTAATTATCTTTATTACTGCCTAGGCTTTATGGTGAGGTTATGAATTGTTTGAAATTTAGTTATAAGTGATTAGTTGGGATAAAAAATTTATTTATTTTCCTAAAAGTATAATTTCATCCATGCCACACATTAAAGCATCATTCATTTAAAAAACTAAGAAAATCATGTCATTTCTAGTGCACAAACTAAATAAATTATCAAAAAAATTTATAAAACTAATGCAAAAAAATAAGAGGTCAATGTGGTCGAGTACCATCGTACAACCCAAAAAAGTAAAGATGGGTAGCTGAGCTTTACCCCTTATACAACCTGGAGTTATAAAATAATAATTGCAATTTATAATGAATGAATGCTATGGGGGGTCTTCATTCTTCATTCTTTACATCTTCATTTCTTTCCTCCTTGCTTCTTTGATTTGGATGGACTTCAAGATATCACATGGCACCCCAGGACAAAGCCTTCTAGCCAATGCTCATCCTAATCCCCCATAGAATTAATCCTAATTCCTAATGAAAAATTACATTAAAAATAGAAAAAATAAATCTAACTACACATGCAAAATAGATGTTAGTTAAACATATATACATTTCCAAGCAGTTATATTTATAATTTGGACTTACCACCCTGCACATGGGTAGCCAACCCCACCTATCCTAACTTGGATTATGCTTAGCGGCTTAAGACACCTGCAAAGAGAGCATTAATATTTATTTCTAAGCACCCCTTATGCACAATCTCCTACATAAAACATAATTTCACGAATCACGGCCTAACATCCAGTCTATGAAACATACACCCTAACATCTATTCTAAAATAATATATCACAAAATAAAACATACATCACACCATGCACCATCCTAACATAGAGCTAGAAGATTTGACTTAATTCTAATGTGTGTGTTAAGGTTTGTGGAGAAAGTCTTGTTAAGCATTATTGTTACATTTCCTAAATGTAAGAAGATTCAATCTAACATAAAAGGGTGATTTCATTTAAAGTGGTTTAATTGATTTAAGAATTTTAGTTTGTATTTTTCTTTTGCTTCATTTTTTTACACTTAGAAACTAAGTGTTATAAAGAGAAGAAAGAGTATTACCCTCTTTCATCCCTACCTTAAGCCACTTTCTAAAGCATGTTAATTTTATTTAGTTCTCTTTAGTGAATTGTTTATTAAATGATTTAATTAATCATAAGTTTAAGTTCACCTTAAATGATCCTATTTAATATGGAAGGCTTTTTAAGACTATTCCAATTAAATTACCATCACATGACATATGCTAATCCATTCCTTTCCATCACATATAACACGCATATGATTTCAATCCTAAGTATACTTATACATGCAATATGTTTTAGCACACTTACATGATGAATGTATATATGTATATTTAAATTTTATATTATTTTATGTTATAGAACTATTTCATCATATTAGTTTAAAGCTCTATCTAAATTCTTATACAAAAATACTTATGAATGAGATTAAATAGGTAATGCGTCATTGTTAACCGGAAAGTGAGGTAATCAAATGACTTCCTTTGAGCTAGCTAAAGACTCATATTCGTGGATGTCCAAACTATATACCCATTTTCATTCAAATATATGTATATACATGAATATGAGAAAGAAAGCTCCAAATCACATGACTAGATAATCCAAACACTTAGTCAGTTATGAATGCATGCATCTTTAATAGAAAAGAGGGACTTTCATCCTTTAGCTACACATACATACACATGTAAAGATAAAGAAGCTAGTACGTGCCTTTGTCAACCAGGAAAGTGAGATAATCAAATGACCTCCTTGGGGCTAGCTAAAGCCTCATATGCCTGGGATGTCCAAACTATATAGTTTGATATCTTACTACACATGAATGTATATGTAAATGAGAAAAAGAAAATCATGCAAAAATTAAATCTTCTTTGATTAAGACATTTATGTATGTGAAACAAATTTCCATCCCAATTCTAATGTAGAAACAAATGTAAATGAAATCAAATAAGTATGTGTCGTTGTTAACCAGGAAAGTAAAGTAATCAAATGACCTCCTGGGCTACTAAAGCTCAGATTCTTGAGATGTCCGACTATATACATATTAACATTCAAATACATATAAAATAACACATGAATTAAGGAAAAGAAAGCTTTACTTCACATACCTAAGTTATAAGCACATGCAAACCTATATGTATTCATAACTACTATCACTCTAATCAGTGTAATTGATTTAGAAAATTTAGAAAATAAATTGAATTTATTAGTGATAATAGCCACACAACTTATAAATTAATCCAACATATGCAAGCTTACATAAAGAGAAACCATTTGACTTAATTAATTTTGAAAAGATAAATGCAAGTTCAAATGACATACCATATTTAACATGATTGGAATGGAATGAATAAACATAAACACATGATTTCATTCAATCAAATTAATTCTTAAGGGCAATCAAATTAAATAAAGCTATTTAAAGTAAACCAAAGCTTTCTTAATATCATTTTTAATTTCATGCTTTGATTTGATTTAAGGATGTGAGAAAAGGTTTGTTAATCTTAACCCATTCCCATATTTATTAATTGATTTAGTTTAATGAAATGTAATTAAGTTGATTTTATGATTTAATTAGGTTATAAAATGGATTAAATACATTAATTAACTCTTTCCTATGTTACCTTAATATAATCATCCAAATAATTATGAGCCAGCATGATATGCATATGAATTAGAAATTAAATTAGAAATGATCCTAAGAAATAAAAGGGACCTAATGTAATTGGGTCACAATTAATGGTCAATTAAGTTAAGGAATTTAATTAAGTACTATTATGGTTTTCCCACACATGTGGGTTAACCATAATTTCCATAAATGGCTTTAGGTTGTTAAACACCTAAAGACCTAGTCAAGATTTACTTAATTAAAATTCTAATGTAATTATGATTTTAATTTAATTAATTAAGCAATTTAATTGATTAATCAAACCTTAATTAATTTCCTTTTAAAAATGAAGTGAACTTAGGAAAGAAGAGGAAAGAGGTCCTAATCCCATTCCATTATCCATTGGATAGTGATTAATGAACTTAATTAACTAATTTATTACTATTCAAGGGATTAATTAATCATTAATTAATTAAAAGAGTAATTAAATCTTAATTAGTCAATTTCCTAATTAATTAAGCAACAAATTCCAAGAAAATTATGGGAGGCATCATCCCATTAATTAACCCATAAAGTTTGGGGTTAATTACTTAAATAATTAAAAGTTTAAGTTAATTAATTTTATTTAAATCTTATTAAGCTTTAATTATTATTCAAAATTAATTAAAATCATTTTTAATTAAGTCTCCTCTGAAATACCTTTAAAATGTATTTATTTGTATTTTTATGATTTTTCTAAAATTTGTTATGATATTTTTTTGAAGTTTTAGCCATTAAAATACATTAATTAAGCCAAATTAACCCTTAATCTCATTGGTGCCACGTGGCGCGCTTTCCATGTGGCACGCGAGATTGGTTAAAAATAACTCTTGAGTTTATGCAGTGAGAACACGCTTTCGCGGCCATCCGATCTAAGATCGACGGCCGATAACGCCATGATTAAACCTCGCAAAGAATTAAATTAGATCAATCTAGCAGATCTAATCACAATCGTCCATTTCAATCACGCGGAATGGATGATGCATGATCTATCATCATGCGACCGAGGGAGAATGGATTCCATCCACCATTGCTTGCATGATCTGAGCTCACCCTTGCTCAGATAGACTCAAACGGATCCCATACCATCCTGTAGAGGATCCAAGGGGATCCAACGGATAAGATCACACGGTGTGCAAGTTTTCTTCAAAAAAGCTCTAACTCATTTTTTCCAAAAGCTTAATTTAATGCATACCTCACTGAGCTTAAGACCGGTGAAATCTCGAGGAGCTTCATCTAGAAAAGATAAGCTCACGATCGACAAGCTCCAATTTGAGGTCTTTGGCTTGGAAGATCAATACCCAAAGTGTGGGAGGCTGGCGTTGATCTACATCAGTCCTCCTATCATCGAGAAGATTAGGGAATGATTTGTTCTTTCTCGACTAGCACCAAGGTTGGTGTATGCAAAGTTAATTGCACGTTAGTTGATCTTTGAGCAAGTGGGAGTGAGAGGAAGGTTATCTAGTTTTGGCTTCAAGGAAACTGGCAAAAGAGATTGTGCGGAACTCAGGAAATGCTCTAGGAAGTTCTAGGGGACTCTCCTTAGGGTTCTCTAGCACACACTAAGGTTCTCTCTGAGGTTTGGATTGAAATAAGGGGGGTCTACCCCCTCATTTCCAAGATCAGATGGCTCGGCCAAGTTTGGCTCTTTGTGATCGTCTGACCATCGATGAAGATCAAGGATGGTAGGGAATCATCCTAGGTGGTTTTTTGGGGCTTGGGAGGTGGCTTCCAAGGGGAATTAGTGGGTGTCCTTAGTGTTTCAAGTGCATCAATGGGGGAGGTGAGGTAATTTCACCTGCCATGGGTCGTTGCCGACCCAGCCAACTCTTGGGTTAGGTTGGGCAGCGTCCTTAGTGCCTAAGTAGACTATTGGGAGGGTGGCAAGTGGCCAAGGAATGGAAATGACCACTTACATGGGTGATTTGTCTCATATAATACCGTTGACCCAAGAGTGGAATGATCATTTGGCATATATTTGATTTGGGAAGATTAGAAATGAGTCAAAAGTGGCTTAAACCAAATTTTAAGTGATTTGGAGTTCATTTGGTTAGGTTTGACTCAATTTTGCTCAAATAGATCAAATTGGGTTAGGTTGGGTCAAGTTGACCAATTGGTCAAATTGGATCAAACCAAGGGTTGGGTCAAGTTCATATGATCATTTGGGATGTATTGGTGTCATTGGTTTAGCTTAATTTGACTTAGATTTTTGATTTTGACTCATTTGAGTTCAAATGGGTCAAATGGGTTTAGTTGACCAATTTGACCAAATTGATCAAATTGGCTTGGGTTAGGCGTTAGTTTGGGTTTGGTTGACCAACTAAAAATTATTGTAGGCTTTGGTTTCAATGAATTTATATTTGTTTTTATTTAGACCACCTTGACCCTTTAGGTCAATTTGGGCTAAGTAGGTCAATTGGGTTCAAATTAGTCAATTGGGTCCAATCATGGCTTTGGTCAAGTTCAACAATCAATTTGGATTGAACTTGAACCATTGGTTGTAATCAATTAAGTTTATATTTTTATTTAACCCAATTTGGTCTTTTAGATCGATTTGGGTCAACTTGGGTCAAGATTGCCAAGTGGGTTTGGTTTGGCTCAATTGAAGGTCAAGTCATGTTCAAATATTGATTTTGGGTTGTGATGAATCATTGGTTTCAAGGGATTTGACTTAGGTTGTAATTTGGCTAGTTTGAGTTTATATGGGTAAAGGGGTTCACTTAGTCAATTGACTAAGTTGACTTGGTTTGATGAAATTTGTGACAATTGATCAACTTAGGGTGATCAACAATCAAGATAGGAGGTCTTGGTAGGCTTAGTTCAATCCAATTTGGATAGGATTTGAACTTAGCTTAAATAGGTCAAATTGGCCACTTTGGGTCAAGTAGATTGATTGGGTTTAGTTGGCTTGATTTTGGGTTGAGTTTGATTTTTTTGAGTTTATATATGGATTTGGAATTAATATATAAATTCAATTACAATTGGTTTGGGTTCAAATGGGTTTTTGGTTCATTTGAATATTTCAAGTCAAATGGGTTAGGTTAGATTTGACTTGGGTTGATTTTGGTTTCACTTGATGATTGTAGATTTCATTTATATTTGTGAATATGATTGAAGTTATGATTAATTCATGAGAAAATCAATTGAATTTGGGTTTTAAAATGAAGGAATTTGGCTAAGTACACGGGATTGGTTCATATGGCATATGTTTGGATTTTGATTTAGTTTTGATGATTTAAATATATATTTCATTTATATTTAGTAAGATGATTGAAGAAGTGATTTATTAGTGAGAAAATCAATTGAGTTTGGATTGATTTGAAGGCAAAATTGGCTAAGTTCATGAAATTTATTTATAGGACTTAGATTTGGATTTTATTTAGTTTGGATTTAATTTTGGTTTAGTTTTTATCATTTGAATGTAGATTTGATTTATATTTAAAAAGATGATTGAAGATATAAATGATTATGAGAAATTTTATTAATTTTGGATTAATTTGAATTTAGCTAACGCTAAGTCGATAAGATAAAATCATAGGGCTTAAGTTGATTTTGAGTTCTGATTTGATCATGAACTTCAATCATTTGGCTTAGGATTTGGATTTGGATATGGTATTTGGTATTTGAATTGAATTTGAGGTTTGATTATAGCTTAAGAAATTGAACATGGATTGGGTTTAGGCTATATAGTAGGTGGATTTCTCTAAGTCCTGAGACATAGCCTAATCCTATGATTAACCCTTATAAGTCTCTAGGCTTAGGTTAAGTGTTTACCTAAGTGTTAGAAGACTCCTAAGTCAAAGAAGAGGGGGATGAGAACTCACTCTAAAATTGAGGTCAACAAAATGACCCCTAATAGGTATGGTGTAACTGACAAGGGACACTACACGTATTGGCGTTGACCCAGATGATCAACAATGTCCAAAAGATTGCAAGTACTAATGGAAATGATCTATGCCTAAACTTGAAAGGTAGATAGAATCACGATCTTAGTGCAATGAAACTTAACTTATGCCAAGGGCATAAGAGATCTAGAAGGATTTGATTAGAATTCCATGTCATGGACGTGGAGGGAGATCCATTGGAGATTGAGTGCATGAACCTTCCACAGGGAAGCAGGTTCGAGTTATCCACTAGGGATATGGATTTGAGTTTGATTGAGAATATGATTTATGGAAAGGATATCCACTGGAGAAAAGAATCTATAATCTTTTGGGGATCAAGATCAAATGAACTTCAATTTGCTTTGTCCTAATTGATGTGAGCATATCCGCAGTATATTGAATCCACTAAGGATTGGAAATATGAACCTTCCACTAGGGAAGTAGGTTCAGGCTATCCATTGGAGATTGAGAGTTTCATTTTATAGATTTGTTTGGGGATGTATCCCCATGGATGAGAGTTTGGTTGGATTCCTTTGATTTAGACTCCATTGGGAGAGTTGGTTTAATTTGGCTCCACTTAGGAGGTTGGTTTTGATATGTTTTGATTATATGATTTGGAGCTCTACTAGGGAGAAGGGTGTGATTTAACTCCATTGGGGGAGAATCAGATTGGGTTTAATTTGTTATGGCTCCACTGGAGAGGATGGTTTTGAATTGATGGCATATCTACTAGGGAAGTGAACTCAGTAAAATTTGATAGATTTAATTCATGAACCCTGACGGTGTGTGATGGACCCACTAAAAAGGGACTATATCGGCCTTGGCCTATCTCAGATTTACAAATCCAAAGGGGTAGTCTACCCACCATAAAGTAGGGCTATCCAACTTAAGGGTTTCCTTTCAGTGTGCAACATCTATGCTAGGAAGAAAGCGTAGCAGACTTACATCTTCCAAAGTGGGGAAGAACCACTAGGTGATCGGTGATTCATAAATCAAACCCGACCTAATGTGACTATTGAGAGTGCCGGGGACTTATGTCAGCTCAAGAATAGTTAGGATTAATTTTATTTGATTTAATTTGATTTTTTTAATTTGATTTGATTTATGAATCCCGTCGATGTGTGATGGATCGTACTAAGAAGAGGCTCCTAGAGCCTGGGCCTATCTTAGACTTACCAATCCAAAGGGTAGTCTACCGACCGAATGGTAGGACTATCCAACCTAAGGGGTGCCTTTCAATGTGCGACGGCTATGCCAGGAACAAAGCATACCAGACTTTCATCTTCCTAATCAAAGAAGAGTCGTGACCTAGGTAACAACAAATCAAACCTAGGCTGCCTGTCAAGCAGTAACGGTCTGTTAGAAAGAATGTGTAGTAGACTAACATCTTCCAAAGTAAGGAACAATAGTTGGGATGACCTGTTGATGGCACAACAAGTGAAACTCAACCTAAGGGCAACTACTGAGAGAGTGTTGTTAGGGACTTATCTTAACTCAAGAGTAGTCAGGTGATTCCTATAGGGAGTTATGGTAACACTTCCTTAAAGATAGGATGCCCGCTTGGGAAAATGTACTATTGTGGGTATTCTCCTCATCCACAACTGAATATATATTTTGTTTGTTTATATGTTTTAGAAGACCCTATATTGTGAGAGACCATCGAGATTGGGCTATGCTCTTGACCTATCTTAGATCGGACCAAGGGAGAATCGCACATCCTGGGATGAATTCTCCAACCACAGGGGTGGTCACCATGAAAGGAGGACTATCCAATCTAAGAGTAACCAAAGTAGTGTCTAAATGGGGTCGCAAAGGGCATGATCCAAATAGAGTGCCCACAAGAGAGGTGCTGCTGGGGGCATTATCCTGGACCTTATAAAGAAGAAAGTTTGTAGGCGTACGGTGGCCAACTAAGGGAGAAAGCATAGTAGACTTACATCTACCATGAGTGGTGTATCCACCAGGCAAGTTGCTGTCCGCATAGCGAACACCAGCCAACCTAAGGTGCCCGTCGGTGTGTGACGATCAGTCTAAAAAGAAGGCATGTAGACTTATATATCCCTATAGCATAACTAATTACTGGGATAGTCGTCGTCCTAACAGTGCTAACCGACTAGGGCTTCCCCATGTGCAACGGATGTGCTAGGAAGAAAGTGTAGCATACTTACATCTTCCAATACAAGGAACAACTACTTGGGTGACCCATTATTGGCACAATAAGTTGACCTAAGGGTGACTACTAAGCAGGGAGTCACGAAGAAGGACTAGACCCAAACTTGAAGTAGTCAAGAGAAAGGAGCCATCTGGGGGACTTACCCTAATCCTCAAATATACTCAACCTAGTTAGTACATGAAGGATAGTTCAAGAGGAAAGCTTAGTATACTTACATCTTCTTGAATGAAGCCAACATAAGGTATCTTACTGGCAATGTAGTAAGGTCTACCTTGCTAACAAGGCACTCATCGGTGTGCAGCGGCCAAGTAAGGAAGGAAAGCATACTATTCTTACATCCTCCAAAGCAAGAGGACCATTGGAGTGACACACTAGCAGGGTAGCACATTAGCCCAACCTAGAGCAGCTACTGAGTGAGTGCTGCAGGGGGACTTATCCCAACTCAAAGTAGCACGAGATGAAAGGTATATGTTTATTTTATATGTTTGTGTGTAGTTTGTGTTTATTTTAGTGTTGTGTCGATGAAGGATAGGATGCCGCTCGAGTTCCTTACACCTACCCTAAACACATCATGATGGATTCATAAACAAATAAGACGTTTCAAAGAAGAGAAGATTTAATTTGAAGAGGAATTTGTATTGATGATAAAGATTTTCAAACAAGATTTTATGGATAATATTTCTTTAGGTAAAGCCCATTGATTGGAAGCATCAGACGCTCTCCTTTATGATTAATAATTTTATATGATCCTCCTTGGTAGGCCTACTCTTTGAAAAAAAGGCCTTCCCAAGTGGGTTCAAACTTGTCTTCCATCTTGCGATGAGAAATAATTTGTCTCCTTAGAACTAAAACAAGCTCTCCTACTTGAAAAGCTCTATGACGGACCAACATGTTGTGAGCTTGAATCATTTTTATTTTGTACAACTTGAGGTTCTGGCATGCCCGTAGGCATCTCTCCTCCAAACCTTTGAGCCCTTCTAACAGCAACTTAGCATTCTGCTCCATTGTGATCTTGCTACCCATAGCTATCCTTAGTGATTGAAGTTGGACTTCTAAAGGTAAAATGGTTTCAAACCCATACACTAAGAAGAAGGGAGTAGACTGAGTTGGAGTTCTATATGTAGTGCGGTAAACCCGCAAGGCTTCAACTAACTACTCAGGCCACTATCGCTTGTTGTCATCGAGTGTCTTCTTCAGTATTTGGATGAGAGCTTTATTGAAGGATTCTGTGAAGCTATTTTCCCTTAGTTAGAAGATAGTAAAATATCTTCAATCTATGTTGTGTCTCTGAGCAAAGCTATTGATTTTGGTTCTCTTGAATGCAATACCATTATTAGATATAATTCACTGAGGCACCCCGAACCTATATATGATATGGTTCTTGGAAAACTAGAGCACATGCATGTTGTGACCTCTAGGAATCACCTCGCCATTTGGAAAAATAGTCCGTAGGAGCTAGGATGAACCAATGACATTTGGAAGAAGGAGGGTCAATCGAACCCACTCTGTTAGTACCCCAACACTCGAATGGCCATAAGGCCAATGTAGGATGTATAATGTTGGGTGGTTTGTGTAGGACCACAACGTATACCTAACACTTATGGCATCGCCTAGCTACATGCACGTAATTTGTGATCATCGATGGCTAGTAGTATCCTAGTCTCTTGATCTTGGATTTCATGTTCAGAGTTGATTGATGAGCTCCACATAATCTTGAGTGTACCTTGATCATGATCTTATAGGTTTCATGTTTGTCCAAACAACATAACCACATATGATGGTACAAGCATAAAGAGCATAGGAAGAAAGTGCTCTCTACTTCTTCTAATGGGCTTGTGACTTCTCTTAAGGTAGTTTTCCTCTATTTAGGTAATTCATGAATGGTTGCCTCCAATCAAACTCATCATCCATTTTGGCAACGAAAACCTCCTCTTTAAGAGAGTGCTTTTTGATAAGGGATAAGACTTGATTATTTTAGGCCCTTATTGAATGTACTCATCTTCCAGACATGCCAACTCCTTGGCAAGTTTGGCTAAAGCATCTGCTACGATATTTTCTCCTCAAGAAATCTTATAAATAGTAACCTCTGAGATTTTGGGCCAACAACTCCATAGTGTACTTATGGTAGTGATGGAGCTTAGGCTTTAGAACCTTGTAGAACCCAATAATTTGATTGATGACTACCGAGAACGTCATATAATTGATGTTTTCGATGCTTAGAGTAATGGCTAACTCTAGATCAACAATCAAAGCCTTATATTCAGCTTCATTATTGGTGCAAGGATTTTACAAGTGATATGAAAATCTCATCATATTGCGGTCCAAAGTTAAGAGAACTACCCCTACCCCTGCCTTTCCTGGAAGAGTAGATTATCGTGCTTCTCCTTTGAGAAGAAGCTGCACCATCAAAGTACATCTCTCAGTGGCAAATGTCAATATCCCCTAAGTTCATGATTTGTTCATCAGGGAGGTCATCACTAAGTGGAGAGTTAGCAGGAAGTGGGAGTGCTGCTAAGAAATTGGCGAGTGCTTATCCTTTCACTGCACAGAGGGGTATGAAAGTATTGTCAAACTGTGATAAAATCATAGACTAATGTGTCAACTGTCCAGATAGTGTCGGTCATGTCATGTGATATTACAGTGGTTTAATTCTAAAGATCAAGTTCACTTTATGAGAAAGCATGTAATGTCATAGCTTTTGGGATGCAAAGATTAAAGGTATAAAATGCTTCTTAATGGGTGGATAATTTGTCTCAGCATAGATTAGATGATGGCTGAGGTAGTAGATTGTATTTTCCTTCCCTTCATCATTGGCTTGAGCCAATAAAGTATCAAGGGAGTCATCTAATGCAGTAGTATATAGTATGAGTTGTTTGCCCGAGATAGGGGCTGCTAGAGCTGGCAGCGTCATTTGGTAGTGCTTGATGTCTTCAAAGGCATGATAACACTTGTCATCCCACTTGAACTTGGCATCCTTTTTTACAAGTGCTGAGAATGGCTGGCATCTTCGTGACAGAGTGGATATAAAGTATCTTAGGTACACCAACAGCCCTTGAAATGATCTGAGTTGAGGCATTTCTAATATCTCCTTGATCTTCTCTGGATCGATTTTGATTCCTCGGTGTCGAACAACAAACCCAAGGAATTTCCCTGAAGCTACTCTAAATGCACACTTCAGGGGGTTCAATTTGAGGTTAAATTGTCTTAACCATTGAAAACTACTCTCAAGTCAAAGAGATGGTCTTCCTTTTTTTTATTTTTGACTATGGACCATTGAGATAACATTCAACTTGATGATGAATGAGTTCGTCGAAGATTCAAGTCATAGCCTGCTGGTATGTAACACCACATTTTTAAGGCCGAAAGGCATGACCTTATTTAAAAGTAGTGTTTCTTTCATCTTCAGGGGCCATCTTTATTTGGTTATATCTATATGATCCATTCATGCAGGAGAAGACTGCATGAGATGAGGCAATGTCCACCATCAATTCAGGTATTGGTAGTGGAAATTCATCTTTTGGACATGTCTTATTTAAGTCCCTAAAATTGATGCATATGCAAATTTGGCCATTCTTCTTCTTAACAAGGATGACACTGGCCAACCAATTAAGGTTTTTTTTCTTCTCGTATGAAATAATCATCAATTTCTTGACTTCAAAAATGACCTATTGTGCAATGTCTAATCGTATGCCTAGAGCTTATTGATAGGGTTAGCACTAGGCTCTATTGCTAGTTTGTGGTAAGGAGATAAACTGGGCATCTCTTTATAATTAATAGCCTAACTAAGTCATTGGTTTTAGTTTCATTTAAAAAAGAACTGATGTATGCTAGACGTGGATTGTCTTCAGTCTCTAAGTTAATTTCTTTGAGCTCATTGATGGTTGACTTGATTTCTTCTTCAAACTTTGGCAGTGTATCTTTGACTTCAAAATCATTCGGACCATCTAAAGTTTCTAAGCACACCTCATCATATGATTTAATGTGATCTAAAAAGAACCTATCCATTTTCAAATGATTGGTGATGAGTAGAAAGTAATCGTCATCACCAACTGGACCCACTATACCAAATCCTAGTCCCGATCTTGATTGAGAGCTTTTGCATTTATTCTTCCATATTCTTTCAAAATAGTCTGACTTGTGCTTTGACCAAGCATGTGGGATTAACCCTTTATTTGCTAAATTATGAACACAAAGTGAGTACCAATCAAAAGATAATTCTATTAAATCTTTATGTGAATCATCCTCAAGTTTTACATCAACTTCTTGACTTGAGGATGATGATCCCAGAAAGAATCTCTGAGTCTTCATATCTATGGATGACTTGGGGGCTTCCATAACTACTAAACCCTTAACTTTTGTGAGGAAAGTGGGGCTAAAGCTAAGGTTCCCAACTGATGCCTGACTGTTTCACATATAGACTTGGATACACTTATGCTTTGCTTTGGAGCCCAATCTTCATCATTATCTAGCTCAAGTGTCACCTCCAAGGGAATCTGTTGCTGAGAATAGCTGGCTGGTGCACTAACCATATAAGACTCATCCTCTAAACTAGATTCTAAGTCTATATGGATAGAAGGTGTACTCTAGTTGGAGATATCTCTTATTGGGTGGCCAAGGAGGTTTTCCACTTGGAACTTCCAACCCGGCCTCTTCCTCTGGTGGAGGTGATCATCCCACCCATATGAATGGAGTAACAAACTATGGGTGGAATCTAATTTAGGCTCACTTCCTCCAAGTTTATTTCTAGCTCCTTCTTTTATTTTTTTCATTTTATTCTTTTCTTTTACTTTTCTTTTCTTTTCTTTTCTTTTTTTTTCTTTTCTTTTATTTTTCTTTTTCTTTTATTTTTTGAACTTTGACCAAGTTTGTGAGAATATACTTGTTAATTTTGAGGGAGGTAGTAAGCTGCATTCTCATATATGTCAACCTCGTTAACAGCAAATGGCTTGAGATCTCCTTTGACATTGTAAGCAATCCTACCTCTCACAAACTTCATGCACTAGTGTAGAGAGGATGGAATTATGTTATTCTCAAGTATCCATGATCTCCCAAGTAAAGCATTGAAAGCTGTATCTGAGATTATAATGTGAAACTTGGTTTTGGTCTTCCAATCATCTATCTCCAATGACAACATTATGGGAACTAAGGCCTCTCGCCTTGTTCACTGAATCCTCTCAACATCATCCTTTCTTTTTGGAGTTTGGAGATGATCCTCATGTAGGCAAGGGTTCTTAGACTCATATTGACCGATGCACCGGGTCAACCAAACTAGGATATAGATCTACCCCAACATCCACTATAATGTAGAGGGGTTTTCGGTCATCCAAAGAAGTAAGTCTTCATCGTTGAATGTAACTACTAAGATGTCTTTTGAGTGACATGCCTCCTCTTTAGTAGCGTTCAACTGAGCTAAGAATATCTCTAGATCAAGTAAGGCCTTTATTAGAGATTCCCTCATCTCTTTAGATAAGACAAGGGCATCATATATGCTTAACTTAGCTAGAAACTTTCTAAGATGAGCTAGGACATTGTAATCAACTCTGGCCTGGTTCTCCACAAACATATCCGTAGGTGGAGCATCCTGTGGAGGGGTTATCTACTTACTATAACAAATGACTTGCTTACCCTTATCTTGTGATGCTACCCTAGGAGGTAGAATTTTTCCACTGCGTAGGTTTACTTTAGTGACTTCATGTGGCGGGTTGGTGGAAAGTTATACCTTCTTGTTGAGCATGCTTACAGCTTCTCCTATGGGACCCTCAGAGTTGGTTGACTCCAAGTCAATATCAATGGGTGAACTAGATTGATTCAGAAAAAGAAAGTTTGATTCTGAATTAGAAGAGAAAGGATCAAAAACTAGAGTTATTATTATTATTTAGACTTGGAGAGCTTTCTTGGGAATATACTCAATAAGATCATTAGACGATGGATGTAAGTACAATCAACTTTCTTCATTGATTTCTTTGATTTAGTTAGAGGTACATGATAAAATCAAGTAAAGTAAGTGGAGCAAGGGGTTTAGTGCCCTCATCCATAGATACAATGCTCCTACTAGTAGAAGATGAGCTGGATGAAGTGGTAGTAGTAGCTACATTAGTGGAAGGGATGCTGGACTTGGGTGGTGGTTGTGCTAGTAGCCTATCCCGGGCAAGTATGGACTATTGCTGCTGTTGCTGAGCTTCCACCTTCCCCGAGTTATCCTTGGTAACTTATAAACCCTCCTTGGTGTTGGAAGTTTGAGCTACCTCAAACACCTGCAAGGAAAGTTTCTTAATCTTAGAGATGATCTTTAGAGGTTCGGGATAAAGAAATATCTCAACCTTCTTTTGTCTTAAGAGGATCACAAGTATCCCCAAGGATTACTCTAACAGAACTATATGGTTATTCTAATAAGTATTCCTTAGGGATAACTATGGCACCCGACTTGTAGATACGCTCAAGCTAGCCTTTAAAAGTGATCCTCTAAGACATGGCCAAACATGTGGTGATAGGAGAAAAAGTTAGGATCATCACTCTTGCCCACTTCCTCCGACCTCTTAGGCTCTGGTAGTTGTAAATCAGATTTCTTTAGGATATTTTTAAAGATCTTCTTTACTACCTCCCTCTTGAGGGCTTATTTAACATGTCTAGAAGAGTTGGTGGATAGTAGCTACCTGGCAATGGATATGTATACCACTACTGAGTGTATTGTTGGTGGCAATGGTCATTTGTGATGGCCATAGATGATGGCTGAGGTAGTGAAACAAGAGGTTGCAAAGGAGGCTGCTAAGCTCGTGGTCTCTCAAACTAAACTCTGGCTAACTGTTCCCTCTATCCACTAACACTACTATCCCTAGTCTTTTCTCAAACACTTTCTGTGGCTTGGGTTTGGATGATTGGTCTTGGAAAGGAAACTGTTTGGCTTTCTCTATTTTAATTGTAAAGCCCTTGAGCATGAAGGTGACTAGGCCATGGATATTCTTGAGAAGAATCTGAATGGCATGATGTTCAGATAGCTATGGTTCACATTTCATACTCAAGTTATGCCACTTGAGAATGTAATCAACAAGGGACTCATTGGGCTTTTTGCTTCTCCATAATGAGGTCACCCATAGTTATCCTCTTCTGGGCTCCAGAAAATCTCTTGATAAAGAGTTGCTCCAACTCAGCAAAATTCTTCATAAACTATTGGGCAGTTTGGCATACCAATTAAATGCAACACCTGACAGTCTTCTAATGAAAAGGTGGAAGAGAAGTGTGTCACTGCCACCGGCGTTGCACGAGCTAGCTCTAAAGTGTGCAATATGTTGTCGTGGGTTCCCACGACCATCAAAATTTTGAAGGATGGTGGCACGAACACCTTACGGTAGTGGTCTACATCAAATTCCTTTGGTAAGGTCTACCCTTTGGAATGGATGACCTCCCTCGAGCTTGTGCCAATGCTTCCTTCACTTATTGCTCCACCATTTATTTGATGTCTTCTCATGCATGGAGGTATTATCTATGGCCTTCCTATGCAAACTAACACTATCTTGATCAATGGGGGAAGTTCTCTTGGGTGGATCTAAGACATGTAAGAGCTCAAGCTGATTGGCCTCCATGGGACTAGGATGTCAAACTGGAGCTTGGTTCTGGAGTGCTAGAACTACTGCTAACAAATTCTCAACCCTCCTCTCCATTCTATTGATTTGCTCATCCTTCTGCCTGAGCTGTTGAAGGAGGTGTTGGATCGAGTGAGGTAACTCCTTTCAATCATAGTACCTTCTTAACTTTTATGGTCTCTATGAAGGGATCCTTGAGTATTGACCATATGGCCTTCTGCTGAATCCTCTAATAGTTCTTCATCATCGGGGTCAAAATCTACTCTACCCTCTTTTTGATCAAAATGATCACTCCACTCATCTGTATGATCTCAGAAAGTAACTATTTAGGATGTCATCTAGTGAATGATCACCTACTATTCCCGGTTGTACTAGGACATAGACCCGCTGATGACTGGTTGTAGGACTATTCTCATCTAAAGCTATGTGCAGTACACTACCTACTGATGGAGTACTCTCCCTAGGGGGATCAACTGCCATGGGGACTGCACTGACATCCCCTTCTTCCTCTACTGCTGGCTGTGGTGGTGGAGCGACTATGATGCTTTTGGGTCACCACTTCCTCTTTACCACAACTGTGGTGGAAGGCCGAATAGGAGAGCTTGACCTCACCTCAATGTGTGGAATAGGTGGAGGGGGATCCTTAGGCCATAGCCAGATCACCAATGGAGATGTCTTCTCTCCAAATGCAGCCTTTTGTATGTCGGTGAGGACTGCGGAAGGAGGGACTTGGATAGGTGATGGTGGGCGACAAGTGGAGTGGTGTAATGGTAGAGACATCGACTACCTCTCCACCGAAGCTCTCCTCTTGTTGTTGGTGGTGCTTGTCAGAACTATGATGTCAGTATCATTAGCCCTGGTAGCCCACTGATCTAAGAAATCTACCAAAGCAGAGGCCGCTGACTGTCTGGTGTACCTCCACCTCTCTTTTTTGCCTGCTTTGGCTGCAACTATAGCCTCTAAGGCTTTCTCTCTACATATCTGATCTCTAACACTCCTAAGGATCAGAGTCCTCAAATCAAATAATATATCAAACTCTAAGCATTGTGGGCTCTGCCGACCTGGCGAAGAACTAATCTTAGACCCACGTTGGGCTTCCTCCTCTCCCTAGCTGTTATCTCAAACTATGTTAGTGGTGAAATCTTCTACCACTCAAGAGTGGAGAGGTCTCTTGAGGAGAACCCACCTCAGCAATGTGAGAGGAACCATATATCTGCCTAGCCTCGCACTTATAGTGCCGCTTAACCTTTCAGTTCTTATTGTGGTAGTGCATCTTGGTAAGCAGGGAAGAGGGAGAGTTATAACATACCTCAAAGGTAGTGGAGACTATCTCAGAGGCCAAGATAGCCTTCCCCTTCATAATGGAACAAACTAGTGAGGAGGTGCTAGCCCTCACTAGGACTGCAGGGTTACAACAGACTGAATGATGGGCACTATAATAACTCGTCCTGCAAGCACTGGCATTGAAACCAAAACTAGCACCAAAATATATGGAACTGATACCACTATCATGGGAACCTCAATGGCCTTCCTCTTGTGGGAGAAACTCAGAATCAGAGGAGATGTCAAAATGAAGGAGTGGCTTCTGCCCTACCACCTCCTCTCTGCTGACGGTTGTGAGGGTTGGCCCCTCAGGTGACTTGAAAAGCCTCGAAGCCATGCCCAAACTGAATGACATGTGTGATGGTCTTGGAGTGAGGCCTCATCCAAGGACAGATCCACACTAGATGAGAAGGAGAAGATCAACTTTCCAGAAGATATGAAGGAAGACTGATTGAAGAAGAAAATGAAGGACTGAACTGCTATCTCTACATTTGTTTAAAATAGAATTAAAAAAGTCCCTTCCTTTAATGGTTGCCTTCAATCATTGATTCTTAATTTTTGAATTTCAACCCACACTTAACAAATTTATAAATGCTAAGCGGGGTTCATTGAATTAGAGAGATTTAAAAAAAAAAGGAAAGACTTTGCCATAGAATTTGATTTTGATTTGAAACCCACATTCAACAAATTTAAGTATGTTGAATGGGGTTCATTCATTTGGAGAGACATTGGAGATGAATTTATTATTTATCCTTTGTTTGATAATTTGACTTTGGAATCTTCACTTAGCAAATTTAGGTATGCTAAATGAAATTCAAATGTATGTTTGAAAATCTTTGAAAACATTTTGTTTGTGAGGGTTTTTGTTCATATGTTTGATATGTTTGATTTGAATTAAAAGTGGAATCCTTACTTAACAAATTTAGGTATGTTAAGTAGGTTCCAAATGTGTTTGACATTTTGTCTTTAAGTAAGTTCCAAATGTGTTTCATATTTTGTCTTGATTAGAAAATGAAACACTTAACAAATTTAGGTATGTTAAGTAGGGTTCAAGTGTGTTTGATATTTTTGTTTTTTTTCATTTGAAAATGGAAACTCTTACTTAATAAAGGTGGGTATGTTAAATATAGTTTAATTTGATTTATGTGTCATTTGGTGATGGAATTCCTATTTGACAAATTTGGGTATGTCAAATAGAATTCAAATGTGTTTTGATTTTCATGATTTTCAAAAAGGGGAACTCTACTTAACAAATGTAGGTATGTTAAATAGAATTCAATTTATTTTGAAAAGTGAAACTCTCATTTGACAAATTTGGGTATGTCAAATGGAGTTCAAATATTTTTTATTTTGTGTGTGATGTTGCTTTTGAAAAGAGGAAACACTCACTTAACAAATTTGGGTATTTTAAGTGAGGTTTAATGATATGTTGCTTTTTGGTTCTATTTTGATTTTGGAAATTGAACTCCATTTAACAAATTTTGGTATGTTAAGTGGAGTTGGTTAATTTTTGAAAAATGTGTTTGAAATATTTTGAAGAACTCTCATTTAACAAATTTAGGTATGTTAAATGGAGTTGGTTGATTGATTGATTTTATTTTGAAAATTGTGCTTCTGAAAATTTATGAAAAAGAGGATTTGATGATGCATATTTGATTTTGATTTTTGAAAAGGATCCTCATTTAACAAATTTAAGTATATTAAATGAGGTTTGATTGTCTTTATTATTTGAATAGAGATTTGAAAGTTTTATATTTTGCAAACTTTATATTATGTGAAGTGTATTTCAAAATGATTTTATTTAGAAATAATGCTTTTGGAAAATTTTGCAAAAGATTAAAAGTTTTTTGAAAATGGGATGAACCTTGCCTTACCAAGCTAGTGGTGAAGTGGTTCTAAGTTTAATCATCTCCTTTCATTAGTTAATTTATTTTTACCTATTGGTTGACCCAATAGGGGTCAAGACCTACATGGAGTGAGGTCCTAAAACCTGAAGGATGTTGTCTAGCTTTTCTTAAGGAAGAAATAAGTTAAATGTCAATGGAAAGAAAGATAGTCTTGGGATTATATAAAATATAAGTCCACTATCGATGCTCGGAGATGATAATTGTCTACTAAAGATTGAGAGAGGAACCTTCCCTAGTAGACTCGCTGGAAAATCTATGGTGTTTAATTTGGATGTGTATGGGGGGACACCACGTAGATTGTAGAGGGTACTAATTGAAGTGATTGGGTACAACATTGAGGTATGATATGTTATCTCAAAAGATAGAGATATCACCCTTCAATGGACTTAATCACTTAATAAGGACTCCTAAGGCATGATGGGTCTTCGAATGTACCAGAGATTTTTCCCCTACTTTATATGGATGAATAAAGCAGGGTTTATATTAAATTCGGATCTAAAGTTCCTTATAGAGGAAAGCTTCCATAGTTAATTACATCAAAGGGAATGAAATTGCCTAAGAATTCTCTTGATTAAAGTAGACAATTATCATCTCCAAAGAGTTCAAGGCTAAACTATCAAATGATTAGTTATATTTGGAAAATCAATTTGGAAAGTTCAAGGAGAAGACTTATTTTGGAAGCCAAAGGGAAGAAGTAAGGAATTCTCATGATACTAGGAAGCCTAATGGGCATTCTAATCTATCCTATAGTTGGGCTTTATATATCTGAAAGTGAAGAGATTTATTCATTTGAGTTGGATTTTATTAGATTGCTAGAGCTTATAATCCATTAACACAAGGTTGTGGAAATACCAGAGGTGAGGATTTATGAGCCAAGGAAATAGCTACCTCAGATCCTAAATCTAGGAAGCTTTAGTATGAGCTAAAGCATGACCTAAATCTAAGTGATAGGTGGACACAAGGGTTTACCTCCACAAGTGAGAATAAACCTATCTGACTTCTAGGCTTAAAATCACCTAGAGTGGGCACTAACTAACTCATCCAATGATTTTAAAACCATGTAGTCCAGTCTTATAAAATTGTAAGATAGTTGGGCTATTATTAATTTTGAAAGAGACTAAAGTCTTTAAACCCACTCCTTAAGAGATTAGAGCATGAGTGGTATGAATAATGAATTAGTCTAATGTAAAATCATTTCAAATTTTATTTAAATTTTGACACTTCATTTTCATAAAAGCTTTAGGATTTTGATTCCTATATGTATGATGAAAACAGGTTGTTGGCTGAATCAACAAGAAGGGGTGTTTTCCACCGCAAGGGATGCCCTCAAAGGTCAAGCATTCCCCTATCATGTAAGGATGGAAATCCCATATTTTTAAGAGCGAAATAAAATGATATGTATATTATGAAACATTTAACCATTCAGCTAAGGGGTTGTTAAATCTTTTAATTATCTTATTTAATGCCTAGGCTTTATGGTGAGGTTATAAATTATCTGAAATTTAATTGTGAGTGATTAGTAGGGGTAGAAAATTTAATTTCTCACTAAGAGCATAATTGCATCCAAGCCACACATTAAAGCATCATTCATTTAAGAAACTAAGAAAAGCATGCTACTTCTACTGCACAAACTGAACAAATTATCAAATATTTTAATAAAACTAATGCAAAAGAATAAGAAATCGATGTCACTGGGTATCACCATTCAACCTGAAAAGAAAAGATGGGTAGCCAAACTCTGCCCTTATATAACTCAGAATTATAAAATAATAATTACAATTTATAATGAATGAATGCGATGGAGGACTTCATGTCTTCAGTTCTTTCCTCCTTACTTCTTTGATTTTGATGGACTTCAAGGCATCACATGGCACCCCAAGATAAAACCTTCTAGCCAATGCTTATCCTAATCCCCCATAGCATTAATCCTAATTGCTAATGCAAAATTAGATTAAAAATAAGAAAAATAAATCTAATTACACCTAAAAAATAGAGGTTAGCTAAACATACATACATTCCCAAGTAGTTATATTTATAATTTGGACTTAGCACCATGCACATGGGTAGCCAAGCCCACCTGTCCTAACATGGATAAAGCTTAGGGGCTTAAGCAACCTGCAAAGAGAGCATTGATATTGATTTCTAAGCACCCCTTAATCACAATCTCTTGTAGAAAACTAAATTAGGCTAATCACAGCCTAACATCCAATCTACGAAACATACACCCTAACATACAATCTAAAATAATATATCACAAAATAAAACATACATCACACCAGGCGCCATCCTAACATAGAGTTAGAAGTGGTGACTTAATTCTAATGTGTGTGTTAAATCTTGTGTGGTAAGTCTTGCTAAGCATTATTGTTGCATTTCCTAAATGTAGGAAGATACAATCTAACATAAAAGGGTGATTTCATTGCAAGTGGTTTAATTGATTTGAGAATTTTTGTTTGCATTTTTCTTTTGTTTCATTTGATTATACTTTGCAACTAAGTGTTATGAAGAGAAGGAAGAGGATTTCCCTCTTTCATCCTTACCTTAAGCCACTTTCTAAAGCATGTTAATTTGATTTCACTCTCTTTAGTGAATGGCTTATCAAATGATTTAATTAATCCTAAGTTTAGGCTCACCTTAAATGATCATATTCAATATGAAAGGCACCTTAAGATTAACTTGATTGAACTACTACCACATGATATATATTAAACCATTCCTTTCCATCACGCGTAACATCCATACGATTCTAATCCTAAGTGTACCTATATATGCAATATGTTTTAGCACACTTATATGATGAATTTATATATGTGTGTTTAAAGTTTATATTCTTTTATGTGATTGAATTATTTAATCATATTAGTTTAAAGCTCCATCTAAATTCTTATACAAACATACATAGGAATGAAATTAATTTGGTACATGTCATTGTTAACCAAGGAAGTGAGGAAATCAAATGACCTCCTTGGGCTAGCTAAAGCCTCGTATTCTCAGGATGTCCAAACTATATACCCATTTATATTCAAACATATGTAAATTTATATACATGAATATGAGAAAGAAAGCTCCAAATCACATGACTAATTAATTCAAACACTTGCTCGATTATGGATGCATGCCTTTTAAGTAGAAAAGATGGATTTTCATCCATTAACCACACATACATACACATGTAAAGAGAAATGAGCAAGTGCATGCCTTTGTTGACCAGAGAAGTGAGGTAATCAAATGACCTCCTTGGGGTAAGCTAAAGTCTCATATTCCCAAGATGTCCAGACTATATAATTTTCTATCTCACTACACATGATTGCATATGTAAATAAGAGAAAGAAAATCATGCAAAAATCATATTTTCTTTGATTAAGACATTTATGTATGTAAAATAAAATTTCATTCCAATTCTAATATAGAAACACATGTAAATGAAATTAAATAAGTGCGTTAACTGTGTGAGTGAGGTAATCAAATGACCTCCTTAGACTAACTAAAGCCTCATATTCTCGGGATGTCCAGACTATATACTTATTAACATTCAAATACATGTAAAACTACACATGAATTAAGGAAATGAAAGCTTTACTTCACATACCTAAGTTATAAGCACATGCAAACTTATATGTATTCATAACTACTATCACTCTAATCAATGTAATTAATTTATAAATTTTAGAAAATAATTGAATTTATTAGTGATAATAGCCACACATATTATAAATTAATCCAACACATGCAAGCTTATATAAAGGAAAACTAATTTGACTTAATTATTTTTGAAAACATGAATGCATGATTTCAAATGACATACAACATTTAACATAATTGGAAAGGCGTGAATAAACATAAACACATGATTTCATTGAATAAAATTAATTCTTAAGGTCAATCATATCAAATGAAGCTATTTAAAGTAAACCAATGCTTTCTTAATATCATTTTTTAATTTCATATTTTGATTTAATTTAAGGATGGGAGAAAAGGTTTGCTGATCCTAACCCATTCCAACATTTGTTAATTGATTTAGTTTAATGAAATATAATTAAGTTGATTTTATGAGTTAATTAAATTATAACATCGATTAAATATATTAATTAACTCTTTCCTATGTTACCTTAATATAATCATCCAAATAATTATGAGCTAGCATGAGATGCATATGAATTGAAACTTAATTAGCAATGATTCCAAGAAATAAAAGGGACCTAATGGAATTGGCTCATAATTAATGGTCAATTAAGTTAAGACACTTAATTAAGTATTATTATGGTTTTCCCACACATGTGGGTTAACCATAATTTCCTTAAATGACTTTAGGTTGTTAAACACCTAAAGTCCTACCCAAGATTTACTTAATTAAAATTATGATGTGATTATGATTTTAATTTAATTAATTAAACAATTTAATTGATTAATCAAACCTTAATTAATTTTCTTTTGAAAAATAAATTGAACTTAGGGAAAGAGGCTAAGAAAGAGGTCTCAATCTAATTCCATTAGTCCATTCACTACTAGATAGTGATTAATGAACTTAATTAACCAATTTGTTACTGTTCATGGGATTAATTAATCATAAATTAGATTAAGAGGGTAATTAAAGCTTAATTAGTTAATTTTTCTAATTAATTAAGTAATAAATCCCATTAGATTAACCCACAAAGTTTGGGATTAATAACTTAAGTAATTAAGGAGTAATTAAGCTAATTATTTGTGTAATTAAACCTTAATTAAGCCTTAATTACTATTTAAAATTAATTAAAATTATTTTTAATTAATCCTCCTCTGAAATACCTTTAAAATGAATATTTATTTATATTTTTATAATTTTTCTATCATTTGTTATGATTCTTTTGAAGTTTCAGCCATTAAAATACATTAATTAAGCCTAATTAACCCCCTAATCCTGTCGGCGCCATGTGGCACACTGACGCAGCATGCTTTCCATGTGGTGTTGTCAGATTGGTTATTAAAAATAATCCTGTGAATGCTTACGTGGAGGCGGTGGATTGCGCTTTCTCATGTGCTGTCTGATCCACGATTAAATCTGCGGCACAAAAGGATTAAATCAGATCAATCTAGTGGATCTAATCACGATCGTTCATTTCGAACATGCAGAATGAACGGTGCGTGAACTATTATCATGTAAGCAAGGGAGAATGGAGTCTGTCTACCATTGCTCGTGTGATCTGAGCTCACCCAAGCTCGGAGAATGGAGTCCATCCACCATTGCTCGTGTGATCCGAGCTCACCCGAGCTTGGATTAACTCTAAATGGATCCCACACCTTCGTACGAAGGGACCAAGGGAATCCAACTGCTGAGATCACACGACATGTAAGTTTTCTTCAAAAAGCTTTAACGACTTTTAACCCAAAGCCCAGTTTTAATGGCATACCTCACTGGCGCTTAAGACCGGTGAAAATCATGATTGAGGAAGCTTCAACTAGTAGAGATGAAGCTCTACTGATCATCACAAGCTCTAATTTGATGTGGATGGCTCGAAAGATCAATACTCGAAGCGTGGGAGGCCGGCATTGATCAAAATCAGTTCTTCAATCATAGAGAAGCTTAGGAACAATTCATTCTTGCTACTCCAAGTATGGTGTGTGCAAAGTTAATTGCACTTTGGTTGAGCCTTGAGCAAGTGGGAGTGAGAGGAAGGTTGCCCTATTTCGGCTTGAAGGAAACCGGCAATGGGGATTGTGGGTGTTGGGGTTTTCTCTTGAATAGAGAAAAGAAATGACACCACATTGAGTTTAGAAATATTTTTATTTAGATGATCAAATATGGCATTAAGGAATAAACATATTATCTCGAAAGATAAACATGCTCTCCTGTAATGGATTCAATCATTTCAATAAAAGACCCTAAGGCTAATGGGTCTTTCTGTACCGAGTATTTTCAACTACATGAAAAGTAGAACATGGTCAATTTTATCTGGGATCATGGTTCCTATAAAGGCAAGCCTCTATAGTTAATTACATCTTAGGAAGGGTCTCTTCCTAAGAATACTCAATTAAAGAAATAAGTGGTTATTCCTAAAGACTACTAAGGTATCTTTTAAAGGAATGATTTTTGAGAAATTCAATTGGGAGAGGTCTAAATTGGAGAGAGTTATTTTTAAGAGTCAAATGGAGAAGAGTAGAAAATGTCTACTGATATTGGGATGCCCATTAGACATTTCATCTATCCTATGATTGGGCTTCAAATTTGGGATTTAATTTTAGAATTCAAGTTATCATTTTCTTAGAAATCTATGGCTTAGATTCTGGTAGCACAAGATTGCAGAAATGCCTACGGTTGAAGACTTATTCTAAAGGATGCTTGAACCTAGTCGGTTCTTGACACATGTCGATGCTCAACCTAATTTTATCTTAGGAATCATTGGCCATTCTCCTCACTCGAGGGGATTGACCTATCCTTGACTCTTCTGGACTTACAACCTTCTTGGAGAAAGCTGCCAGCTAACACCACTTAAGCACATTTTAAAATAATGAGGCTAAGTCATATGAATGCAAGATGGTTGGGCTATTGCAATTTTAGGAAAGAAATCTATGAACTTAGACTTAATCCCTAACCCCTAAGATTATGTAGGGTGTGAACATGTATCTAACCAATGCATATTTTCCAAATTTTATAATTTTGATTCAAGATTCACTTAGGTCATAGTAATGCAATTTATGCCTAATGCATATAATTAGAAAAAGATTACAGGCCAAATCAGAATAGAAGAAGGTGTACTTCCATCATAGGCTCTCAAATGTCAAGCCCAGGTTCTCTGGAAAGGATGGAAGTCCTTCATTAATCAAGAGTGAAACAATATGATTTATGCATGATATTAAAACATCTAGCTAAGGGGTTGCTACATATTTTATCTTGCTTTAATAGCCTAGTTTTTTATATGAATATTATGAATTATATTTATTTTTCTGTTTCAATTGAATTAGTTGGGTAGAAAATTTAGTTTATCCTATGAGCTTACGTCCAGGCATTCATCACAGCACAAACATAGCATAGAAAGAAACCTAAGAAAAGCATGATATTTCTATTGCGCACCCAAAATAAATCTAGCCAAATTAAATTATATGAGAAAATTGCCAATGAAGCCAGGGACAGTTGTACACCCTAGAAGAAAGAAAATGAAAGTTCTCGCTTATACAACCCGCCTAGAACTACAAGTTTAGATCTATGGGTCTTCTTTCGGAAAGTCTCCCTCTGAGGACATCCATCAAGCTTTCTGGGGACCACCGCACCTCTGGTTGCTCTACTAATGAGACCCCATAGATCCTAACCTAATTCTAAGCTCAAATTTACATTTAAAATTCAAAAGAAATCTAAGCCCAAACAGATGTTAGGAAATACACACAAAGACACAAAGTAGTTTATATTTCATAAACATACGCTTAGCGTAGTTGCTTGCCAAGCCTACGCCCTATGGACTATGTTAAGGGATTTTCAGCACCTACAAGCAAATATCAATTTTATGCTTTATTTATTACAGTGATCCCTTTAGCACAGTCCCCTGCAGAAAATAGTGTCAAATCTAAAAAGAATGCCCTAACATCCCTCTAACAAACAAACAAGCCTAGGCATCCAGTCCAAAGCAATACACCACACAGACATGTGAAGCACATCACAACATATCACAAGAGATTAAAATAAAATCAAAGAATAATCTAACCTAGATCTAGGGTCTGTGACCTAAGTAATCTAGTGTGTGTAGAAGTGGGTTTGTGTGGTAAGACTTTGTTAGGCCTTTAAGTTTAAGTTTAAAGTTTGAAGTTTGAATTGGTTTAACTTTTTACCTTTGGGTGGTTTCAATTCAAATGATTTAGTGATTTAATTCCCATTTCATGTTCATTTTATCTGGTTAAAGTTGTATAGGTTTTCAAGAATGAAGAATGAAATGATTCCATTTTTGGATGGAGCTCTTTCCATTCAACATCCTAAGTCCTAATAAAGTTTCCAAAAGTCTAACTAAAATCCTTAAGTATCTTAATTAATCCTTTTGATGTTATTTATGTTTTGATTTGATTTATGTTATTTCATTTGTTTGAATTTCTTTATTTGATTTAATCTGTTTAATTTATATCATTTTGAGTTAAGTTATGTGGATTTCATTTGATTTAGCTATGTTAATTTAAAGAGTTTGATTTAAGTTTGATTTCTTAAGTTATTAAATCATGAATTTGTAAGCTTAAGATTTAAATTCATTAATATGAATTAATACCTTAGGTTTGTTCATAGATTATTCTTAACCTAATTTAATTAACCTAGGTTTTAGATTCATTATTTAAATTCATTAGAGATGAATGATTTCATTAAACTTAACTTAAGTTGTTTAATTATGTTTGAATTTCATTAAGTATTGATTTTCTTAAAATTTTGATATTTGATTAAATTCTTTGACTTAGGAAGTTTTGATAAATTACCATAAGTATTTTTGATGTTTATTTCAGATTAGTTCAATTTATTTGCTGATTCAATGAATTAATGATTCTTCTTAATTATTATTTAGTTCATATTGACCTAGAGATTTGGAAAATTAAGAATTCAAATTTATAGACCACTTGGGTTTGAGATAATTATGGCAAGTGAGGTTACATGCCAATTTTATTTTTCAAAAGTTATAATTTGATTAGAGATGTAATTAGGGTGTAATTAAGGCTTTATTTTTTTTATTAAAACCTAAATTAAGCCTAATTTATTAAGATTCATTAAGAGATTTTATTTTGTCACTTATTCTTCACATAAATACCTTTCTAATGAGGGTTTACTCATAATTTTTGGTTAACTGGTTGGTTTATTATGATTTGATTAAGTTCAGGTCATTTAATTAAATTATTTAATTCTTTTAATTACCTAATTGAGTTAATTAGTGATCTATTAGGTTCATATAGGTTTGATTAGGCTTAATTAATATTTTAATATTCATTAATATTTATTTCGTTGATTTAAGGTTATTAGATTAAAGTTTTCTAATTATTTCATTAAAGAGTAATTCGTTTAGTTAATTTAAAGGTCAAACGCATGAGATTATAATTTCCCTTGAATTTAGAGAACTAAATCACCAAAAAAAATTTTAAGGTATGTTCTAAGCTTAATTTCATTTTCTTAAAGTTTCAAATTAATTGGATTATTAATTTGAGAGTAATTAGGATTTAATGATTTTCAATTAAACCCAAATTAAGGAAAACTTACCTAATAAAAATTGGGGATTTTAATTTCAATGGATTCCTCTCATCAAGGCAAATCTATTGTGCTTGTATTTGTAATTTTCTGATTTTTCTTTGATTTTATCTGATTTTTAAAAAAATTTGGATTTTAATTAATTAATTAAACCATTAATTAACAAATCTTAATAGTTTTTTAATCGGGAGGGACCCATGCAGAAGTGTGGGGATCATTTACGTCCGATCAAAGATCGAATCCATAGTTATCGGTCTGCGTATAGTATGTCACGCGCGCGACCGCTGTCACGCATGGGACGGTCCGCGGTGTCGTGTTGAAAATGTGGATGATCCGACCATGATGCGTGGATGGATGGCCAATTTCTCTTGTGGTCCTTAAGGGATTTAATTTAGTTTATGCACCTAAATCGGAGCCGTCCGATCCTAAGAGAAGGATCGGATGGTCGGGATTAAATCCCGAGGCTAGCCGGTGAATCACGGACATCGTCCATGATTTCTTACCAATCACTGACAATCACCGATGAATCAAGCTAGGATTTTGATCCCAAAATGATCAGGGATCGAATTAGGGCAAATCCATACAGTTGAATCAATTTGAGTATCCAACTTTCTTCACAAAGTTTCAAAATTGAATGCATAGGGGGAGGGAGAAATTGCATACCCAGATTCCAGCTTGCCAGTGGCGAGAAGGTCCTATGATGGTAGGAAACTTTATCACTCTCCTTGGCGATGCTTTTGGAATGAAAATGGGGAGGTGATAGTCTCTCCTACCCCATTTTCCATTGTTGGCCGACAACTTTACATATGGAGGAATTGAAATGTCAAACTCCAGCAACCGGCAGCAGTGGGGCCGGTCAAGGTGGGGGATCGACCTCCGTTGGTGTTGTGATCACAATGGAGTATTCACCTCAGAGGGAAGGAGCTTCCTTGCATGATTTCCATGCATGGCCGAAATGAACTTGCTTCCTCTTCTTCTTCTTTTTTTATTTTCTTCTTTCCTTTTTTGGCTAAGCCTTTGGCAAACTTTTGGAGGTCTTCCTTGATTTCCTGAAGGCAGCCCTTGCCTTCACTTGAAGGCAGCCACCTCTTAAGAGGTGCCTTTTGTCTTGGAGTGGATGAGGTGGGAAGAAGAGATTTTGCATGAGAGATGGAAAAAATTAGCATTTCTCTTCTCTTTCTTTTTTATTTCCCATTTTCTTTTCTTTGCTTTTTATTATTTTCATGTAATATGGCATTATCATCTTAGTTTGGATTAAAGTATGATATGCCCAAATTAATTTCAAAATGGATTTGAGATTAGATTTAATTCCAATTGAATTTTCTTAGGAATTTAAATTCAATCAAATGCTTTGATGCAAAAGTATTTGGATTTAATTTTACCCTTTGATTTAGTTTATTTTTTAAACCATAATGTAATTTGATGATCATTGCATTATGATTTAATTAAACCATTTAATTTGAATTGATTTTAAATTTAATTTCATTTTAACTCATTTAGCTTAAATGGGTTAGGTATGATTTCAAATGAGTTCAAATGATCAATTTTATTCAAATGAAATGGGTTTTCTTTCATTCATTTTAATTTGATTTATTTGAGTTAATCCAAACTGAAAATTTGGAATTAATCTACCTATATTAAATAGGTTAGAATAAACTCAAAAAGATGTTCTAGGACACTAGGTGACGTGTCCTAAACATTGAATTAAGAAAATCCTATTTGAGATTGGGATCTCTTAATTGTCAAATTAACCTCATCAAAAAATGAGGTCAACAATATCAATATGTGTAGTGGATTAACTAGAATACACTGCACATATTGGTGTTGACCAGATTGATCAACATGCAAGTATAAACTTAGGGTTCCAATTCATGATTTTGATTTTTTATTTGAATTTTATTGTAATTTTGATTGTGAAAGATAGGTATATGTATACATATATTTGCTTTGGAGTGTGATTCATTCCTAGAAACTTAACTTTCATTAAGTTCTAGAATGAAGAGGAATGTTATTAGGGGTAGACCTAAAGATTGGTCTAACCCTAATGCAATTATTATGCTCAAGGAAGATGCCTTCAAGGAACTTACTCTTAACTGAGAATAGTGGTGATCCATATATTAGCTAATAAGATGGGGTGTTAAGAGCTTAATCCATAATAATTAGCTAAAGAGAGGAGAGGGGTCTCTAAAGACATGATCCAATCCTCAAAGCTATGCTGGGGAGAAGAGGCCTGAAATGCTTGATCTAATCCACGATTTTGACTACTAGGGTCACATGGACTTGATCCTATTTAAGTAGTTCAAAGAAATGGGGCCTTCAATGGCTTGATTCCATTCTTTAGAAGTTTGAATAGGATGTTGACTTGGGACTTACTCCAACGTAATTAGAAAGAATGCCGACTGGGGGCTTACTTCTTTCTGATTAGCTAATAAGATGGGGTTGTTAAGGGCATGATACATCCTAATTAGCTGAAAAGAGGAGAGGGGTCCTTAAAGACATAATCCAATCCTCAAAATAGTATGCCAACTGGGGACTTACTCCACTATGATTAGCTAATAAGATGGGGTCATTAAGGACATGATCCATCTTAATTAGCTGAAAAGAGGAAAGGGGTCCTTAAAGACATTATCTAATCCTCAAAATAGCATGCCAATTGGGGACTTACCCTTATATGATTAACTAATAAGATGGGGCCATTAAGGGCATGATCCATCCTAATTAGCTGAAAAGAAGAAAGCGGTCATTAATGGCATAATCCAATCTTCAAAATAGGATGCCAACTAGGGACTTACTTCTATGCAATTAGCTAATAAGATAGGGCCATTAAGGGCATGATCCATCCTAATTAGCTGAATAGAAGAAAGGGGTCCTTAAAGATATGATCCAATCCTCAAAATAGGATGCCAACTAGGGACTTACTTCTATGTGATTAGAAAGAATGCCTAAGGGACTTATATCTTTGCTATTAAAAGTGGTCATAAAGACTTAATCCAATCTAACTCTTCTGTGTAACATGAAAGGGGCCTTGATGGCTTGATCCAATCATATACACAAAGGTAGGATGCTGACTGGGATCTTACTCCCAGATGATTAGAAAGAATGCCAACTAAGGGACTTATATCTTTCTATCTATTAGAAAGGGGTCGTAAAGACTTAATCCAATCTAACTCGCCTGTGTAACATGAAAGGGGCCTTTATGGCTTGATCCAATCATATACACAAAGGTAGGATGCCACGGGACTTACTCATGATTAGAAAGAAGGCCAGGGACTTATACTTTCTTGCTATTAGAAAGGGATCACAAAGACTTAATTCAATCTAACTCACCAGGGTAACATGAAAGGGGCCTTGATGGCTTGATCCAATCATGTACACAAAAGTAGGATGTCACGGGGACTTACTTCTATATGAGAAAGAATGCCAATAAGAGACTTATATCTTTCTTGCTATTAGAAGGGTAATAAAGACTTGATCTAATCTAACTGCTAACATGAAAGGGGCCTCGGTGGCTTGATCCAATCTACACAAAGATAGGATGTTGACTAGGGACTTACTATTAGATGATTAGAAATAAGGCCGATTAGGGACTTATATCTTTCTGGATATTGGAAAGGGTCATAAAGACTTAATCCAATCTAACTCGTCTGTGTAACATGAAAGGGGCCTTGAAGGCTTGATCCAATCATGTACACAAAAATAGGATGTCGACTGGGAACTTACTCCTAGATGATTACAAAGAAGGCCGACTAGAGAATTATATATTTCTGGCTATTAGAAAGGGGTCATAAAGACTTAATCCAATCTAACTCACCTGTGTAGCATGAAAGGGGCCTTGATGACTTGATCCAATCATGTACATGAAGGTAGGATGCCGACTGAGGACTTAATCCTAAATGATTAGAAAGAAGGCTGACTGGGAACTTATATCTGTATGGCTATTAGAAAGGGGTCATAAAGACTTAATCCAATCTAACTCACCTGTGTAACATGAAAGGGGCCTTGATGGCTTGATCCAATCATGTACACAGAGGTAGGATGCCAACTGGGGACTTACTCCTATATGATTAGAAAGAAGGCCGACTAGAAACTTATATTTTTATGGCTATTAGAAATGGGTCATAAAGACTTAATCCAATCTAACTCACTAGTGTAACATGAAAAGGGCCTTGATGTCTTGATCCAATCATGTACACAAAGGTAGGATGCCGACTAGGGACTTACTCCTATATGATTAGAAAGAAGGTCGACTGGAGACTTATATCTTTTTGGCTATTTGAAAGGAATCATAAAGAATTAATCCAATCTAACTCGCCAATGTAACATGAAAGGGGCCTTGATGGCTTGATCCAATCATGTACACAAAAGTAGGAATGGTACCACAAAAGGCTTGCTCCCAACCTATAGGTGATATGGATGAGGAAAAGGGGTCAAAGTGACTTATTCCTAATCCTTAAAAGTTTTGACTAATAAGCAGGAGTCTCATGGACTTAATCCTTACTTGATTAGTCTAACTTGACGAAAGGGTGATGGAAGGTTTGCTTCCATTTCTTGATTTCACTAATACTCCTTACACATGAAGAAGTTTAGTGAAGGAGGTTTCAAAGAGTTGGAGTTTATTTTTGAAGGAAGACTTGGATATATTTCACTAATGCTTCTATGCCATGAACATAGAAGTTCATCATTTTTCTTTTTATATCTCAAAGTTATAATGAACCATGCTAGATGTCTAATTTCACTGAAGGAAAGACATCATAGGGTACTAACCTAAGAATTCTATTTTTTTGAGCTTGCATGTGACTGTGTAGTTCTTTAGGTAGTAAGAACCAAAGTCAACTAGTGCTTCTCAAATTAAATTTCATTTTCTGTTTGTTTGAACATGTATTTTTTTTTCTTTGTTGACATAAATCAATAGTTCATAAGGCCTTCTCTTGGATTCAATGAAGATCAAGAGGTTCTTGTTAAAGCTTTCTAAAGTATATGAGAATCAAGATAATCTTTTGGATTCTCATTAAGACACAAAATTCTTATTCCTAATCAATAAGGGAATTGAAAGGATTAACTTTAAAGAAATTAAGATGATCGTGAAGTTTGAAATTGAATTTCTTCAGTTGATTTATTATTATAGGAAATGAAATCTCATAATTGTCTTTACTTAATTTCTTATTTTTGCATTTTTTTTATCTTTCTACATTTTACTACAAGGTCTTTGAAATTACTTCAAAAGCAAATTTCAAGACGCTATATGTAGTAACAGGATTGTTCTTCAAGTCACATTGGAGTTTCTTTTATTTTCTTTTCTTTTTTTGGCAAGATTTTCAATATAACCCTCTACCAAATTGAAAGTGGGATTATAAGAAATCGTGATCATGACCCTTTTTGTTAAATTATCCTAATATTTTAATATTGAATGATATGACTCTATAATAAAACATTCTTGTAAGGATTCTGATTGTCATATCATATGCTTTCAATTTTTCTTTTCAAGAATTATTTTATTTGATAATTTTCAGATAAGTTATCCTTAAGAAGGATAATCTTATTCATGAAAATATTTTTGATTTTATAATGAAATTTGGGTAAAATGAACCCATTTTCAAGGTAAATATTCTACCCTAGTCCCAAGATGTGGGTCATATAATGATGTTAGCTAACCAAGAAGAATTTTTTCTTCTTATGTACAACCATCATTTTCTCACTTTTAATTTAGCACAATTTTTCTTTTCTTTTGGAATTTGACCACAATCGTCAAGGGACTTAGTTTGTTAAAATGGCATCAAGGTTAAATTTATAGACCGTTGCATCTGGATATCATTTTAATTCTTTCCAGATAAAGTAGTCATTAAACCCAAAAGATAGCTTGATCAAATCATCGATAGTGAACTCATTAAAGAGTTAGATCATTGATATCATCTTATCAATTGTGGAATTAGATTTTTCTTCAAATTCTTAGGGTGCATCCCAAACTTGAAGACTATATAAATCTCAAGACACATCTAAACAACATTGATGCAATGTGCTAGAGTGTCTTTTGAAAAGAAAGTTAGGACCCAAACTACTTAAGCTTTTTAACTTGTAATGGCTCTATAACTCCATAACTTTTCTTATTAATGGTTGTAGACTTGCAATAGAATCAGAGTATACTCAATGAGGCCTTTTCCATACAAAGGATATGGACCCCAAGAAAAGAAGATCATATTTTCTTTTAACCTACCAAATGAGCTCACCCAATCATGCTAAAATGATAAAGTATGAGATATCTGCTTATTTTTTGTTAAGATAATTTTGACTTCTAACCTACCACTTCATTTTAATGTGGAAAGTTTGATGTTAAAATGTCCATTTACATTGGGTGTCTTTTGCTTCATTTAAAATCGAATATACTATAAATCTTTGCCATTCACAAGATATGGTTTCTTGAAAAGAAGATCCACTATCTTTTTTATTTAACGAAATGAGCACCCAATCATGGCAAAGGCTAAAATGACAAAGCATGAGATATCTATTATTTTATTTCATTTAAGCTATGATAGTTTTATTGGGTATTTTTACTTTGATTGAAATGGTAATATACTCAAAAGAATCTTTGCCATTCAAAAGATATGGACTCCTGAAAAAAGAAGATCCTCTATCTTTTTATTTAACCTGCTAAGTGAGCTCACCCAATCATGGCAAAGGCTAAAATGACAAAGCATGAGATATCTTATTATTTTTATTTCATTTAAGCTATGTTAGTTTTATTGGGTATTTTTACTTTGATTGAAATGGTATCAGTGCATACACAACAAAATCTTTGCCATGCAAAAGATATGGACTCCTGAAAAAAGAAGATCCACTATCCTTTTATTTAACTTGCTAAGTGAGCTCACCCAATCATGGCAAAGGCTAAAATGATAAAGCATGAGATATCTGATTATTTTTGTTTAGCTTAAGGATAATTTTTGACTTCTAACCTTACCACTTCATTTTGATGTGGAGAAGTTTAAAGTCAAAAATGTCTACATGCTTAGAAATTTTAGACTTCATCCTTTTGCTCTTGGATATAGTCCTTCCATTCCTTTACTTTCTTTCTTTCTTTTGGTAATATTATGATTTCATTTCTTTATGAAAGGTTACATTTGGTAATTTTCCTAGTTACAAGATTCACTAAGAAGATAAATGTATTTGACTCATTTCCATATCATTTCATTCTTTATGAAATGACTCCACTAAATGATTTGCTAGGAAATTTGATGTATTTGACCTTTTGTCCAAATACAACATTTTATCGATTGACCTTTTGATATGATTCAAGTCTATGCTTGATTGATCATATAATATGATCCAACATTTCTATTTCTGTTTCATCTTTTCATGGAGCAACAAATCTAGTAAAGCCATTTAAGATTGGTAAAAATGACTTTCTAAAGATGTTACACTTCTGGATTCAAACTGATTTAGTGGAGTGAGTCATTTAAGATTGGCATAATGACTTCCTTGAAAACTTTACACTTCTAAAATCAGAATTTTCTATTGGAATCAAATTTTTAGTGAGGTCATTTATGAGTAGCTGAATGATATCCTAAAGACTCAACACTTTAGAATGAATATGAACATCCTTCAATAATCAATATGTTTCTTCATTTTCTTTTCATTTGATTCCTTTTTATTCTCTTTTTTTTTTTGCTGGATAGGACCACCCAAGAGCATTTAACGATGTTTCATGAATTCCTAAGTTGCTTATTTTTATGTTTGAATTTTTATCTTCAATCAACAATGTGATTGGAATTAAGTTCTTTTTCTAGGTTGAGTTTTTAAGATTGAATTTTCATGAAGCTGAAAACTACTTTCTTTATTTAATTGAATTTATATGGCACCATCTTATCAAAGCTTGATTAGAATTGGGCCTATATAAATTCACTTTGATGTTGATCGATGCACCCGGATCAACAAGTGTTTTGGAGATTTTCTTCTTTTAAATTTTCCACATCAACTAAGATGTTTTATAAGTTCTTAATAGTATATCTTCATCATAGAAGATAACCCTAGAACTTCTTTATAATGGAATGCCACATCAGGAAGTTGCTTATAGTTAAGTAAGGCAAATTACATGATTATGTAATGCCTTTCTTTACTTTCATTTCTTTCTTCATCAATTTTTTTTATTTCATATTTCATTTTATTTTATAACAGAGCATTATGATGCTTGATTTTGCAAGCAACTTCTCAAAGATGGGAAAACATCACATTTTGAAGATGATTTATTTATCATTTCTTTTCAATGTCATTTGAGGTGGTATGACTACCATTTTGAATTTTGAGTTCAAGAATTTTCCTTTTTATATGAAGGGAAGGTAGGTCTAACTCTATCCTCAATAGATCAATATACCTCATGATCTATTCATTTATAAGATCATCATTTAAAAGAGGACCCTCTAGGGTATATGATGTGTTATTAGAAAGTCAAGTTTTGACTTGCATTCTTTTATAGCACATATAAGATGAAAGGTAATCTCAACTTGCAATGGAATCTTTGACCACCATACTTAACATTTAGACAATGTCAAATAGGTCATAAGACATTGCAAAGGATTCTCCTTAGATTCACTTTGTATTGAAAGCATATAATGCCTTAGTCTTAAAAATTAATGCATTTTTCATTCATTTGGATCGACAAAGTCCTAAGTGATTTATCTATCAACTTACCAGAGATAAAAGTTTCATATTTTTACTCTGAGAGATAGAAATATCATCATTAGGGCCCAATCCTAAGGTCATGATTTCTTTAGAAGGATTAAATTCTTTATTTAATTTCTTTTCTTGATTTGGCCTTAAAGTTAATCAAATCCAATCATGGAATATCATTTCATTCAATGTAAGAAAACTCCCATTAAGAAAGTTGATTTAAATTTCATTCATTTCAACTTTATCAAGAGAATCATAATTCTCTTTTGCTACCCTCCCTTTTCTTCTAAATCCTATCACTTTATCTTTGTTTATGTCATGTCATCTTCCTCTTTTGACTCTCTCCTAAACTCTTAAGAATTTATGATTTTGGAAAGGTCTAAAAGAAGGTTACCTCCAAGTCACTCCTTAGAATTGGCCAATCAACTTGAGTAGTTAGTTTTCCAATATTCTAGTGGACTTGTGGAAATTAAGATTAGAGCTGATTTGCATTCATGTATAATTTTCTTCTATAGGAATAGAAGATTTTCATTGAGTTCCTTAATCAACCTCCTAAGGTCAATAAGGCATTCTCTTTTTTGGGATGATTT
>CM038217.1:23147840-23250646 GCA_021442155.1 Cymbidium sinense | reverse complement strand
TTTAAATTTGGAATTTAATCTAAGGAGTTTGATTTGATTGATTTATATTCATATTTCATTTATATATGTGAATATAAATAAGAATATAAATAAGTTTTGAGATAATCCTAAGGATTTGAATAAGTTTGATCAAGGTTTTGGCTTGATTTTGGCTAGTCCTTTAATGGAAAATTAAAAGGACTTAAGAAAATTTCATGAATTGATTTGGAATTTTGAATTTGATTTGGTGGGTTTGAATTTACATTTCATTTATATATGAGAATATAAATTAGAATATAAATGAATTATGAGAAAATCTCTAGGTTTGAATAGGTTTAATTCATGATTTTGGTTAAGTCTTTAAGAAAGGGTTAAGGACTTAGACAAAATTTATACTTAGAATTTTGATGGATTTTGTTCATGGGTTTCAATCATGGGTTTCAATTATGGACTTGAATCATTGAATTGATTTGAGTTTGAAGGAAATAAAATAGAATTGATTTGGAGTTTGACTTAAAAAAAGGAAAATGAGGAATGGTTTAGGCAAAGGGTAGGAAGTTTCTTAACACCCCTAAGACCTGACCTATTCCTATAGTTAACTCTTCTACATCTTCTAGGGTTAGGTTGGAGTGTCCACCTAATCATTAGATGTGTCTTAAGACTAAGGAACTCCTAAATGCTAAGAGAAGTCCTATGTTTAAGATGGAGGTGTTGAGAACTCATTCTAAAAATGAGGTCAACAGCGACCCCATTTAGACACTACCCAGATTACTTTTTTTGGATTGGACATTTACCCTTTTCCTAGTAGCCACCCCTGTGGTTAGAGAATTTGTTCAGTGGATGTGCATATTCTCCCTTTATTCAATAAATCTGAGATAGGTCTAGGCTGATATTAGCTCTTTCTCAGTTTGATCCCTTGTAAACTAACAGGGTCTATGATAAAATAACTAAACAAAAAATTAATTTATTTGTGGATTAGAATTCAATCCCCAAAGGGCCCCCAAGCAGGCATTCTATCTTTAGGGTAGTGTCAACAGAACTCCCTATAGGAATTGCGACCATCAGTTGAGATAAATCCCCAGATCGGTGCTCACCCCATAGTCGCCCTTAGGTCAGGTTCAATCTGCTTGGCATAAGCAGGTTACCCAAGCAATCACTCTACTTTGAAAGATGTAAGACTATGACGCATTATTTCTAGTATGATTATCGCAAATCAACGGGTAGCCCTAAGTCGGGTTTGATTTGTTACCGAAAGCAACCGATCATCCCAATGGTCATTTGTAGTGGAGATGTGAGTCCCCGAGCTTTCTTCCCTTGAATTGATCATTGTAAACCTAAAGGCACTCCTTTAGTTGGATAGTTATCCCATCGGCGGGGAAGCTACTCCCTTTGGTTCAATAAATCTGATATAGATCTAGGCTGATATGAGCTCCTTCTCAATGTGATCGATCAAAAACGAATCTATCAAAATAAACAAATTTTAAAATGAAATTAATCTTGACTATCTTTGAACTAATCTAAGTCCCCTAGCGACATTCACTTAATAGTCAGCTCTAGGTTGGGTTCAATCTGTTGCTTTGCCAATAGATTACCTCAGTAACTGGTCTCTACTTTGGAGGATGTAAGTCTACTACGCTTTCTTCCTAATACAGCTGCTGAATACCTAAAGACATCCCTTTGGTTAGCTAGTCCTACTATGTGTATAGTAGACTACCCATTTGGATTGGTAAATCTGAGCTAAGCCTTGGTCTTCATGGCTCCTACTTAGTGCGATCCATTGCAAACCAACAGGGTTCATCTCAAAAACTCAAACCTAACAAAATTGAAACAAATTCAATCCTCTTCCCTAGCAGAACTTAAATAAATCTTTTTTCTCCTTAGTGAGACTCATATCAAATCAACCCTCTAATTCCCTTGTGGATGACTTGAACCTGCTTTCCTAGTGGAAGGTTCACACTCTATCCCTTAGTGGAATTTTCCCTCTCCCTCATGTCTTGGACATAAGTAGAGCCACATTGCACTAAGATCTAGATTATTTCTATGCCTTGGGTTAAGGGTATATTTTTTTGGTAGTGCTTGTGATCTTTCGGTGTTGTTGATCATCTCGGTCAACACCAATACGTGTAGTGTTCCTTGTCAGTCATGTCACACCTATTGGGTGCCCTTTGTTGACTTCATTTTTAGAATGAGCTCTCAACCCCTCCATCTTAGAAATAGGACTTCTCTTAGACTTTAAATAGTTTCTTAGTCTTAAGACATATTTAGTGATTAGGTGGACACTAAACCTAGCCCTAGATACTTAGAAGAGTTAGCCATAGGAAAAGGTCATGCCTTAGGGGTGTTAGGAAAATTTGCCTACCCTTAGCTTGAACCATTCCTCACCTTCCTTCCTTCAAGTCAAACTCCAAATCAATCTTATTTGATTTTCTCCAAACTCAAATCAACTCTATGTGATTGAAATCCTTGACTGAAATTCATGATTGAAATCCATGATTGAAATCCTTGATTGAAACCCATGATTGAAACTCATGAATGAAATTCCTAAATCCAAATCCTTCTTAAATCCTTAAACTCTTTTAAGGACTGAGCCTAGATCATGATCTAAACCAAATCAAAATCATGTGATTTTCTCATAATTCATTTATATTCTCATTTATATTCACATGTAAAAATGAAATATAAATTCAAACCAATCAAATTAAACTCAAAATTTAAAATCAAATCTTGAAATTTCTAATTCCTTTAAGTTATCTTCTTAATGACTTAACCAAAATCAAGATCTAAACTAATTCAAACCCTTGAGATTTTCTCATAATTCATTTATATTCTCATTTATGTTTACATATATAAATGAAATATAAATTTAAACCAATCAAATTAAACTCAAAATTCAAAACCAATTCATGAAATTTCCTAAGTTCCTTAATTCACTTCTTAATGGACTTAGCCTAAATCATGATCAACTCAATTCAAACTCATGGTATTGTCCATAACTCATTTATATTCTCATTTATATTTGCATATATAAATGAAATATAAATACAAATTAATCAAATCAAATCCTCAAATCAAAAATTCCAAATCTAAAATTTCCTAAGTCATTTAAAATTCCTTTAATGGACTTAGCCAACTCATGACCAAATCACTTCAAATCCTTAAATCTTCTCATGATCAATTTATATTGTCATTTATATTCACATATATAAATGAAATATAAATTCAAACAATCAAAACCAATTCCAAAAAATCAAACTCAATCCACTCCAACCTAAGCCTTTCAAGTCAAAATCTTGAACTTACCCAAATCAACTTCAAATCAAGCCAAACTCTTGATTTTTTTTTCATGATTCAATTAAGCCTTCAATCTTGAATTCATATATAAATACAAACTTCAATCACCAAATCAAAACTAATTCAAAAATCAAACCCTAAATCCTTTCATATTCTTCTTTGAATATGAAATTGTCAAATCAAAACTCATTTGACTTCAAACCACTTGTAAATGGATTTATATTTCAATCATAAGTCCATATATAAGATCAATCAAACTCAAATCAAGCTTTGAAAAAGCCATTTGACCAACTTAGGCTCACTTGTCCCAAAGTGACCTAAAGTACCCTTATGAACCAAATTATAATCCTAACAAAATTGGATTGAATCAAACTCACCTATGCCTCTCATCATGATCAACAATCATCATGAGATGATCGATTAACCAAATTGGGTCAAAACAAGTCAAACCAAATGGTTGACCAAATCAACACTTAGCCCAAAATGAAATCTAACATAGCCAAAATGCACCATAGGACAAATTGATTGAAACCATTGATCTAAGTTCATTCATGAATTATGTTTGAACTTGACCAAGTCAACATTTGAGCCTAACCTAGCCCAATTGGCCACTTGACCCAACTTGACCCAACTTGTCCTAAAAAGTCAAAATCGGTCAAAACTTGATCTAAGCTAAATTGATTGAAACCAATGGGTCAAGTTCATTCCAAATCACTTGTGGAACTTGACTAAAGCTTTAATTGGCCAACTTGACCAAATCTAGCCTTTGACATTAGACACAACTTGACCTAAATGGTCATGTTGAGCCAAATTTGAACATAATCATAATGGATTGGAAACAAAGATAATCCACTCCATATATGAACCTAACCTAAACCTACCCTTGACCTAGCTCAAATAGGTCAAATGGGTCAAATATGTCAACTTGATCCATTTGGCCTAAATGAAGTCATATGAGCCATTCAAAACTAAATCAAATTGAAACAAACCAAAGCCACCAAAATATTTCAAATGGTCATATGAACTTGACCCAACCCTTGGTTTGATCCAATTTAACCAATTGGTCAACTTGACCCAAGTTAACCCATTTGACCTAAATGGGTCAACATGAGCCAAACCTTATCAAATGAATCCCAAATCTAATGAAACTTGGCCAAACAAAGTTTCTCCTCATACCCAACATATCCAAATTGAAAAAATAAAAATGACCATTCTACCCTAGGCCATAGAATAAATTATGGACTAATCCATGGTAATTTGGTCATGCCCTCTTCATATCAACTTGATACCTTCTCTTAATAGCTTAAGTAGACCCTGGAGAGTGGAGCACCCAATGGGTTTGGGTTAGCCAAATGAACCCAAGGCCAAACTCGACCCTTAGCTCAAATTGGCCATTTCAAAATCCTCCTTCCACTCAATTTGAAACACATGGGAGGTTACCAATCCACTCAAGAGCTCAAATAGACCATGCGCAAAGAACTAACAGCCTAAACAACTCCACCCTGCCCCCCCTCCCTATGGTCAATTGGATTAAAATGACAAGCTGTGGCTTGATCGATTGATTGCCATAGGGGAGATATACTCCCCCTAAGTCAATTTGAATTGATCATTCCCACATTCGATTGATCCCTAGTGAGTGTTAGAAAACTTTAGAGAGCAATTCCAAGCTTTCTAAGAGGGATTTGAAAAGAGCATTTTTCAATTTTCTTCCTTTGAAAATAGGGGAGCTCCATTGAATCCTCAACTTCCTCTTCACTCAAATCCACTCCAATTCCTCTTGTACACTCCCTCAGTACAAGGTGCACTCAAGCTCTCATTGAGTTCCCAAAGTAAGGAGAGGCTGAAATTGGATCAAAGCCATAAGCAAGGTGAAGTGGTGTTGGTCCATAGGGAGATCTACTCAATCCCAAGGTTCAAAACTTTCAACAGGGCTTCGTCTCCACTAGACGAAGCTACCTCATCGAGCTCGAGTGCCAGTGATCACCTTCGATGAGGTATGGAATTTTTTGATGACTTAGCTTAGGAGGTGTTGATCTTTTGTGAAAGCAATTTTCATGTCATGAGAAATCCACTGTTGGATAGGCTTTTCATTAGCTTTAGATGGTGTGGGCACAATCTCATTCTAATATGAGCTCAATCAAGCTTGGATCTTCCCTAAGATCATGGATGGCCTCTGTTGATCCTCAGGGAAGAACTGGGGGAATCCTGGCCATCCTTCCACACATTGTGGATGGACGACCAAGATTAACCACACATTTTAGAAATGAATTATCCCTTTTAAAATCGTGGGATGATCCCTAGCCATTTGATCCTTGATCAAACGACAGGGATCAAACTGCGTCCCACCACCGTACCACCACCCTGACGTGATGTTTAAGTAATTAGCAAACGGTATGAAGTGTGTAAAGCGCCCGAGCCGTGTGTCACTATGGTGATGGGAAGGGATTTAATCAAATTAAATTAGTCTCCTAATCTTCAAAAATTCATATCTCCATCAATAAAATTTAGAAAATATGAGGTAAAATTCTATGGAAAAATAATTCAACCTAGAATATTTTAAAATAATTTCAATGGATTTTGAACTATACTTTTTTGCTTTTGGACTTTTTAGAAATATCATTTTGCTAATTACTTCTTAAGTAATTCGATTAATCCCAAACTTCTTGGGCATGTTTTAGGTGATGGCATTTACCTCCCTAATTTTGTTATTTATTTTATTTGAAATTAATTGGGGAATTGCAAATATGTTTCCTAATTACCCTCCATATGTAATTAAGGATAATTAAGGTTGGATTAGTGTTTTAATCCATTATTAAGGTTCATTAAGGTTAGATCTAATGAATAGGAGGCTTAGGGAATAATTTTAGGGTATTTCCCTAAGCTATTTCCTAAATCCCTCTTTTCTTTCCTTAATCCCTCTTAATAAGGGTTAATTATTAATTATCCCTTTAATTAATTTCTAAAAATTCTAAAACTTTTGAACTTAATTAATCTATTTTGGGTAGATGCTTAGGTGTTTAAGAGTCTAAGTTTAAGGAAATCAAAACCTAATTGATATGTGTGAAGGGGCATTTTGAAATTACTTAAGTTAAACCCCTTTGCTTAATTAACCATTAATCATGAGCCAAATTGCATTAGGCCCTTTTCATCCTAGGTGCATTGCAAGTTTAAATTCTTTGTGAGTTTTTATGTAATCCCATTAGCTCATAATTACTTGGTTAACTATGCTAAGGTGGTGTAGGTAAGAGTTAATTAACTTACTTAATTCATACCTTAACCTAATTAAAATATAAAAATGAATCTAATCATCTAAAAATTAAACAAAAATATCAAACACATGGGGGAATGCATTAGGAATAGAAAACTCAACTCACATTTTCAAAATTAAATCAAACTTACAACTAAACAAAAATCACATTGAATAAACTTTGATTTATTTTAAGCCTTCTTATTCCATAAGAATATCTTTAGGATTTAATTAAAGTGAATGTGTTTACATGCTTTCATTACTTTGATTCTTTCCCCAACATCTTAAATTTGTATGTCATGTGGTTTCATGCATCCATATTTTTAAAATTGAAATTTAAAAATGAAATTGTTTACATTATGTCAAATTTGCTTCTGTTGGCTAAAGTAGAAATATGAGTGGCTATTATCACTACTAAATTCAAATTATTTTCAAAATATATTAATCAAATGCCAAAAATTAAAAGTGTGCTACTTATATCTGAGTTATAAGCTTGCATGTGAGAGACTATAAGGATGTGTTTAGCATAGGTTTCCCTTCTCTTTTATGTTAGTATAGTTTTGAATAGGACTTGGTAAGATTTACGGGTTATTTTAAAAGAACATAACACTTACCTAATTCCTTATCCTATTCATTCCTATGCTATCACCTATAAGATTTTATACTTGCACATATATTTCATAAACAAAATGAATCAACTAATACAACTTTTGCATTCTTTCTTTCTAATTTATTTATTTTGTACACATGTTTGTATTTAAAGAAAGTGATATATTAGTCTAGAGAACCCTGAGGTTGTGAGGTTTTAACTAGCCCTATGTAGGTCTTGTACCTTACACCTCTAGTTAACATGACACTATACTCACTTGGCCTTTCTTACTTTCGTGTATGCATGTGAAAATTGGATAAGAAACCATTTTTTATACTTAATGGAAATCATGCATCTCAAACTTCCAAATTTCCTTAAATAAATTACTTAGCATGCATCATAAAGTGTGTTAAACATTCTCATTTTATGTGTATAGATATGCTTAGGATTCATTCATATGCATGTTATACATGTTGGGAAAGAAATGAAGTGATGTATCTTATGTGAATTTAGTTCATTTTATTTAATCTTAAAATTCCTTTCTTTTTGAATAGGTTTGTTTAGAGTTCACTAAACTTAGGATTAATTAAAATACATAATCAAAACATTCACTAAATAAAACTATAAATGTGAAATATACTTTAGAAATTATCTAGATTAGGGAAGGAAAGAGAAGTCCTCTTCTCTTTCCCTCTCTTCATAACTTAGTAATTAATTGTAGGATTAATTTGAACATAATAAAAACATGAAATAAAACCAACTCAAAATAATTAAACAACTTAAATGAAACCCTCCTCTAAGTTGAACAAGCTTCATACTTAGAAAATTCTAACTTAAAGCCATAGCTAAGCATACCACACAAACCTCCAAACACACATTAGCTAACTCACTACTTCTAGCTTTAAGTTAGGGGCATGGTTTAATGTTTGTTTTATTTATGATATATATTTTAGGCGGATGTTAGAATGTATGCTCATAGAATGAATGGTAGACGCTTAGTCTAATCATTATTCTATGTAAGATTGTGCTTGGTATCATCATAAATAAAAATATAAATGCTTTTGCTTGTAGGCTTATACCCTAATAATCAATAGGCTAGGTGGACTTATTCACCCATATGTGGAGTGATAAGTCCAATATACATGCTTGGGATTTGTGTGGTTTATTTTATCTAATCCATATATCGCAAGTGTTAGTTAGCTTTCCATTCTTTTCTTTTTCATGTAAATTTGTGCAATTAGGATTTTGGAATGATTGTTATGGGGATTAGGATGAGCATTGATCATAAAATGCTATGCTATGCATCATGTGAAGCCTTGGACCACCATCCACCTTCCAACTATCCAAAAGAAGAAGGAGAAGAAAGAAGAAATGAAGCATGAAGACCCCCCATAATAATGAATTTCTTGCTTAATTGTAATGTAATTCATTTCTAATATGGGTTGTATAAGGGTTGAGCTTGGTTACCCAATTTATTATTTTTGGGTTTGTGTAGTGCTTCCCAACCACAATGACCTTTTATTTATTTTGTGATTAGCTTTATAAATTGATTGATGATTTGTTTAGCTTTTTTTTGTGTTAAGTGCATCTTCTTCCTATTTTCTTCCTTGCTTTATGTATGGCTATTGGATTAGGCTCTTAGAGAAAATTAAATCTTTTACCAAATATGATAACGAAAACTAAAATAAAGAACTCATAACCTCATCTAAAGCTTAGATTTAAAATTAAGATAAAATAATTAGCAACCCCTTAGTGGATGAGTATTTCTTTTACAATATCATGCACAAATGCATCTTATTTTACTCTTGATTGGGGGCTTCCACCTTTCTAGAGAAACTTGGCTTGCCTTTGAGTGCCATGGTAGAAACACACCTCTTCCCTTCTTGCTGATTATAGCTAATAACTTTATTTCTCATGTATTAGACATATGAATCCTATTAGCCCGAGTCAAAATAATTATCCAAAAATGAAAATAAAATGAAATATAAATTACATTAGATTTAGGTAATTTGATGTATGCCCTTACATGATCTAGTCTCTTTAGGTTGTGAGTTTAATGACTTAGTCTCTTTCTAAACAAATAGCAGCCTAGTTATCTTGCATAAGCATAAAGACTTGCCTACATATATTTAAAATCGTAAGAGGAATTAGTTGGTGGCCACCCCCAAATGATTTTAAGTCCAAGCACTCGGGTGATTTATCCTCTCTTGTAGAGGCAAACTAAATACCCATTTTCGCCTTAGATTTAGGTTTTTCTTTCTGCCCTCACCAAAGCTCCCTAGATTTAAGTTCTGAGGTTACTTCTCCCCTTTGTGGGCCCTAAGCATAATTTCACACCTCTTAGGTATTTCCTTAATCTTGTGTTAAGGAATCATAAGTTCTAAATTTGTAATGAAAAATGCAATTCAAACAAATTAAATCAATTTAAAAAATATAAAGCCTAACTATAGGATAGTTTGAGATGCTCGCTAGGTTTCCTAGCATCATGGGCATCTCCTACTTATCTTTCATTTTGTCTTCAATAATAACTCCCTCTCTTTGATCAATCCCATTTGATTTTTAAAAAAAATAAACTAATCGATTGATAGTGCTTTCTTATTGAAATCTTTGAAGACAATGATCATTTACCTTAATCAAAAGTTTTTTTAAGGAATCCCCATTCCTTAGGATGTAATTAACCACAGGGGCTTGCCTCTGTAGGGAACTTAACAAACCCAGTTTAAAATAAACCTATTTTACTTTTCAATGTAAAGTAGGGGAAGAATCTCTGGTACATACGCAGACCCATCATTCTTTGGAGTCCTTATTGAGGTGATTAGGTCCATTTAAGGGTAGTGACTGCTATTTTTTGAGATAGTATACTATTCCTTGATGACATACCCGATCACCTAAATAAGCACATCTATAGATCTACGTGGCATCCTAAAAAGATGAATTTTATATTCTTACCTCTTTCTCCACATATTTGAAGGTGACTCTATAGAAATTTTCTAACCAACACCCCACTATTCACATAGACTTGGAATCTGGCTCGGAGGACCAATCTGATATAATTAGTATTCCTTCCAACCCCTCTTAGCGGGTTTCATTAGAGGTGACACTCGAGCTGGATAGCGATGAAGACCAGCCTCCAAGCAAAGCATGAATGTATTCGAATCAAGTTTATGTGAAACTATTAGAAAGCTTAGGAACCTTAGCTCTCTTTCCTCTCAGAAGTTGAAGGTTTCATAGTTAAGGAAGCCCCTAATTCTTTCATGAATGATGTCAAGAGATTCCTATTGGGATCATCATCCTCAAGTCGAGCTAATGTAGAACTTGAGGATAATTCATATAAAGAATTAATGGAATTGCCTTTTGATTGGTACTCGCCTTGTGTTCATAATCTTGCAAAGAATGGTTTGATTACTTATACTTGGTGCAAGCACAGGTCAGGGTACTTCAAGAAGCTATGGAACCATAGAGGCATGGATGCACAATCAAGATCAGGGCTAAGATTCGGTATAGTGGGTCCAGTAGATAATGATGATTATGGTTTAGTTGTCACCAATCATCTGGAGTCTGATAGGTTCTTCAACCATACTAGCTCTTATGAGGATGTGTTTTTAGAAACTTTAGATGAACTAGATGATCTTAAAATCAAAGATGCACCTCCAAAATTTGATGAGGAAATCCATTAAAAGCTCAAAGAAATCAACCTCGGGACAGAAGAAAATCCACGCCTGACATACATCAGTTCTTTGCTGAATGAAGAAGAAACCAATGACTTAGTTAGGCTATTGATTAAGTTCAAGGACTATTTTTCATGGATTTATGAAGAGATGCAGGTTATCTTCTAATATAGCACAACCATAATAGACCCTAACGCTAACCCTATCAAGCAAGCTCCTAGACATGCGATTAGAAATCAAACAACGGTCATTTTGAAGTCAAGAAACTTATCGATGATGGTTTCATCATGGAAGAAAAATACCCTACCTACTTGCTAGTGCCATCCTAGTTAAGAAAAGAATGGCCAAATTTACATATGCATCAATTTTAGGGTCTTAAATAAGGCATGTCCTAAGGATGAGTTTCCTCTTCCTATACTAGAATTATTGGTGGACATCGCCTAATCTCATGCAGTATTCTATTTCATGATGGGTCATCTGGTTACAACCAAATCAAGATGGCCCCTGAGAATGAAAGAAACACAGCTTTTTGAACCCCGATCAGAATCTATTATTATAAGGTCATGGCTTTTAGCCTTAAAAATGCTGGTGCTACATACCAACGGGCCATGACTCAGATCTTTAACAAACTCATTCATTATCAAGTTGAGTGCTATGTTGATGACCTAGTAGTCAAAAATAATGAAAAGGAAGACCATCTCCTTGACATGAGAGTAGTTTTCAAATGGTTAAGATAATATAACCTCAAAATGAATCCTCATGGAGTAGCTTCAGAAAGTTCCTTGGGTTTATTATGACGAGAGAAATAGATCCAGAAAGATCAAAGCTATCTTAAAAATGCCACCACCTAAAAGTTTAACTCAACTCAAATCTTTCCAAGGGTAGTTGGCATATCTAAGACACTTTGTCTCCAACCGATCGACAAGATGCAAGCCATTTTTAGAACTTGTCAAAAAGGATGCCAAGTTCAAGTGGGATGACAAGTGCTAGCATGCCTTTGAAGATATCAAGCGATTTGATGAACTTACTATTCTAGTAGCCCTATCCGGGCATGCCTCATCCTCTATCTTTGCTTTGGATGACTCTCTTGGTAGCCAAATGATGAAGGAAGGTGCTCTCTTACTCGACCATCATCGATCCCCTAAAGTGAACTACCCACCTATTGAGAAATATTGCCTAGCTTTAATCTTATCCCAAAAGCTATTGATCTCCATGATGAATAAATCATGAACTTGGGGATATTGACAATCACCGTTGGGAGATGTATGTTGATGATGCTTCCTTTCACAAAGGAGAAGAACCATAATCTACTCTTCCGAAAGGCGGTAGAATAGATCTCTTAACTCTAGACTCGATATGATGAGATTCTCATACTATCTCTCCAAACCACAATGAAGGAGAGGCTTTGATTGTCGTCAGAGTTAGCCATTATGTGTCAAGAGAATCAACATTTATAGGGATTATCAGCTAGTCATCAACCAGATTGCTAGGTCCTACAAGGTTCTAAAACCTAAGCTTTCTCACTACCACGAGTATACCATGAAGCTATTTGCCAAATCCTTGAGGTCACCATCTACAAGGTCCCTCATGGAGAGAATGAAGTAGTAGATAGTTTGGCCAAACTTGCCAAACAATTAGCATGTTCGAAAGATGAGTTTATTCCAATAAGGGTCCAAAATAGACAAGTCCTATCCCTTATTGATGTTGAACTCATTGAGAGACTTTCCCTTAAAGGGGAGGTTGTTGTTGCCAATAAAAATGAGGAGCTGGACTAAAGGAAACCATTCATAGATTACTTGAACACAGATAAAACCTCAAGAGAAATCACAAGCCCATCAAAATGAGAGAGCTCTCTCCTATGCTCTCGTGGATGGAACCTTGTACTGACGGTCTTTCGAACAAATGTGGTTACACTATTTAGACAAACACGAAGCCCATAGAATCTTGACTGAGGTACATTCAGGTCTATGTGGAGCGCATCAATCTGGTCTAAAGATGGAAGCAAAGATTAAGAGACTAAGATATTAGGCCTTGATACAGCTACATGGATGGCTAGGAGATGCCATCGATGTCGTACATGGTGTGTTACCAACCACCCAACTCTACATTGGCCTCATGGAAATTTGAGTGTTGGGATACCAACAGTGGATCCTATTGATCCTCCTTCTTCCAAGGGCATTGATTCATGTTAGCCCTACTTTTCCAAGTGGTGAGGCAATCCCATAGAGGTCACCTTCGACATGTGCTCCAATTTTTTAGGAACCATATCATATATAGGTTCAGGGTGCCTCAAAGAATTATATCTGATAATGATACTATATTCAAAAGCATCAAAATCAATAGCTTCACCAAAATACATGACATAAATTGGAGATACTCACCATGTACTACCCTAGGAAAATGGCCTCGCAGAAGCATTCAACAAAACTCTCATCAAGACACTAAAGAAGACACTTGACGATAATAAGCGACAGTGGCATGAGTAGTTAGTGGAAGCCTTGTGGGTCTACTGTATCCATACAGAACTCCAACTCAATCCGTTCTCCTTAGTGTATGGGTCCAAAGTTGTTCTACCATTAGGAGTTCAACTCCTATCACTAAGGATAGCAATGGGTAGCAAGATCACTATAGAATAGAATGCCAAGTTACGGTTAGAAGAGTTCGAAAGTTTGGATGAGAAATGCCAATGGGTGTGCCAGAACCTCATGTTATACAAAGCCAAAATGATTCAAGCTCACACAGTGATTACATTTTCAAGTATGAGAACTTGTCCTAGTTTTAAGGAGACCAATTATTGCATGAAAGATGGGAGGCAAGTTTGGACCCACTTGGGAAGGCCCTTTGACAGAGAAAGCTACCAAGGAGGATCTTATACTTATTGATTGTAAAGGGGAACACTTTCCAATTAATGGACTCTATTTAAAGAAATATTACCTATAAAATCATATTTGAAAATAATTATCATCAAAATAAAAAATTCTATTCTAAATTCATTAAAATCTTCTCTTCTTTCAAAGCATTATTTATTTATTTTGTGAATCTGCCACGATGTGTTTAGGATAGGTGTAAGAGAACCCAAGAGGCATCCTATCCCTCTTCAACACAACACATTCTTACAATACCCTAGAATAGGTGTGAGAGAACCCAAGAGGCATCCTATTTCGACTAGCATAACTAAGTTAGGTGTGAGAGAACCCAAGCGGCATCATTTCTTAGTGGGATCACAATTGCCATTCATGGAACCATTTCATCAATTTCTCAGCATGTTTTAGGATAGGTGTGAGAGAACCCGAGAGGAATCCTATCCCTTCTAACATAAAAAAAATAAAAATAAATACATATCTTTTATCTCGAGCTATTTTAATGTGGGAGTAAGCCTCGTGTGGCACTCACTCATTAGCTGCTCTACGTCAGCCTGACATGCTACCTTGCTAGTATGTCACCCCAGTGGTCATTTTTACGATGGATGTGAGTCCCGAGGCTTTCTTCCTAACTTGACCATTGCACACTAATGAACACCTTGTTATTTTGGTAGGCCTCACTACACAGCCAGTAAGCTACCTCGTGTTGATTTTGTTTAAAAAGATGTGAGTTTTCATGCTTTCTTCTTAAACTAACCATCATGATCTGACTAAGTCGAGTATATCTGAGGTTTAGGATAAGTCCCTTAGCGGCTACTTTTCTCTTGACTACTCTTAAGTTGATATAAGTCCCCCCAGTGGCATTAACTCAGTAGTCGCCCTAGGTCAGATAGCACTTGTCGAGTCGAAGACAGACTATCCCAACAATCCATTCTGCTATAGGAGGATATGAGTCACCAATGCTTTCTTCTTAGGATGATTGGTGCAAACCGATGTGCACCTTAGGTTGGTTGATGTTGTATTCTTGACTCACAGATGGATACACCACTCTTGGCCCCAGTCCGTGCTTCTCCTTGAGTTGGCCATCAAATACCTATAGATATTATCTTCTCCTGGGTTTTGGATAAAGCCCTTAGCGGCCCCTTCCCCTGTGGGCATATTACTTGGATCACATTCTTTGCGACCCCATTTAGACACTCCCCGGGTTACACTTGGATTAGACAGTACCCCTTTCCTAGTAGCCACCCCTGATTTAAGAATTTGTTGTGGCATTCTCGATTATTTAAGATAGGCTAATATAAGCTCCTTCTCAGTATGATCCCTCACAAACCAACATGGTCCATGATAAATAAATAAATAAACAAAAAAACAAATTTATTCACTTGTGGATTAGGAATTCAAGCCCCTAGCGACCCCTTTCCCAAGCAAGCATCCTATCTTTAGGGTGTAAGTCCCTCAATTTCGACTACGCTTGAGTTGAGATAAGTCCCCGGGTCGGCACTCTCTCCGTAGTCTCCCTTAGGCTGGGTTCAATCTATTTTTCCGTAGAATGGTTGCCCCGATAGTCATTTCTCTTTGGAAGATATAAGTTTACTATACATTCTTTCTAGCATGCCTGTCATAAATTGATAGGCAGCCCTAGGTCGGGTTGACATGTTCTTTGCTAATGTGCCACCCCAATGGTCTTTTATTCAGGAAAGATGTGAGTCACCATGCTTTCTTCCCTGAATTAACCATTGCAAATTGAAAGACACCCCTTTGGTTGGATAGTTCACCCCTCGGCCAGGAAGCTACTCCCTTTGGGTTGGTAAATCTGAGCTAGACTAAGGCAACCATGGCCCCACTTGTAATCCATCACAAGATGGGATCCATAAAAACTATTAAAAATAAAATTAATTTTGACTATCTTTGAGCTGATTTAGGTCCCCCAGAGGCATTCACTCAATAGTTAGTGCTAGGTCGGGTTCAATTTGTTGCACAAGCAATCGATCACCCAGTGGTTTTTAATTTTGGAAGATGTGAATCCCCACGCTTTCTTCTTAACGACCATTGTACAATGAAAGGCACCCCTTTGGTTGGATAGTCCTACCATGTGATTGGTACCCCTTGATTGGTAAATGCGAGATATAAAGGCCAACATGACCCCACTTAATGATCCATGCAAATCGATGGGTCCATCTCAAAATCAAAAATTTTAAAAATATGAAATAAATTCAACCTCTCCTCGGTGGAATCAAACTAAACAAACAAAACAAATCCAATCAACCTCCCCCAATGGAATCAAATCAAACAATCAAAATAATCAAATAATCAAATCAGTCAGCTTCTCCTCAATGAGATGCAAATCTTTCTAGTTCCCCTAGTGCTACTAATTCAATCAAACTGTAACTTGCTCCCATAGTGGAGAGTTCACATTTTCATCCCCAGTGGATCCTGAATTCCAATCCCCCAGTGGATTTCACAACCTCTTTTCCCCAGTAGATGACATGAACTTGCTCCCCTAGTGGAGAGCTCACTTTTTCATCCTTGGTGGAGCACCAAATCCTAAATCAACAAATCAAATCAATTTCTCCCCAGCAAGACTCAAATCAAATCAAACCTCTCATCCCTCAGTGGATGACTTGAACCTTTTCCCTAGTGGAAGGTTCACATACTCTATCCCTAGTGGATTCCTCCTTCACTCTCTTATGTCTTTGACATAAGAAGCTCTTGATTCCTTTTACACCTTGGGTTGGGAGTAGATCATTTATATTAGTGCTTGTGATCATTCAGATGTTGTTGATCATCTCGGTCAACACCAATATGTCGGTATGTCTTGTTAGTCACACCACACTTATTGGGTGCTTTTTGTTGACCTCACTTTTGGAGTGAGCTTTCAACTTATTCATCTTAGACATAGGACTCCTCTATACATTAAGAGTTCCTTAATATTAAGACACTTCTAGTGACTAGGTGAAAACTCAACCTACCCCTAGAGACTTAGAAGAGTTAGCCATAGGAATAGGGCATGCCTTAGGGGTATTAAGAAAAGTTACCAATCCTATACCTTGAACCAAATCCTTACTTCCTCCTTTCAAGCCAAACTTGATTCCTCAACTTCAAATTCAAGTCAACTTCAAACTAACTTCAAATTCAAACCAACTTCAAATTCAAATCAATTCCAACCTAATTGATTTTCTCAAATTCAAATCAATTCCAAATCAAATTTCCAAATGATCGAAATCCATGATCAATTCTAAATCTAAAAAAAATCCTTCCTAAGCCCTTCAATTTCATCTTATGGACTTAGCTCAAATCAAATTCAAATCACTCCAAATTAAAATATTTTCTCATAACCTATTTATATTCTCATTATATTCACAAATATAAATGAAATATAAATTCAAATAACAAAACCAAATTCAAAACTCAAATCCAAATCTAACCTAAATCCAACCTAAATCCTTCAAGTCAAATTCTTGAACTTAGCAAAATCATTCTCAAACCAATCCAAACCTTTGGATTTTCTCTTCAAATAATCAATCCTCCAATCACAAACCAAATACAATCATAAACTTCTATCATCAAATCAAATCAAACCCATGTTCACCCTTTTGAACTTGGAATTCTCAAGTGAATCAAAACCCACTTGACTCCAAATCAGCAATTGGATTCATATTTCAATCATAAGTCCAATGTGATTTTAACCAAGCTTAAATCAAGCCTTGATGAAGCCAATTGACTTAGGCTCACTTGAGCCAAGTGACCTAAACACCTATTTGAGCCAAATTCTAATCATACCCAAATTGGATTGAACTAAGCCCATCTAAGCCTCGCATTATGAGCAACAATCATAGGATGATCAATCACTCAAATTGGGTCAAACCAAGTCAAACTTAACCTTTGACCAAATTAACACTTAGCCCAAATGAAACTCAAACTAGCCAAAATCCACTATAGGCCAACATGATTGAACCCATTTATCAAAACTAATCCATGATCAATGATTGAACGACCAAGTCAAGCGAGCCAAACCTAATTGGCCACTTGACCTAAAAGTCAAAATATGTCAAATCTTGATCTAAGGAAAATTAATTGCAACCAATGGGTCAAATTAATTCTAAATCACTTGTTGAACTTGACCAAAAATTGGCCAACTAGAATAGCCCAATTGACCATGAACCCAACTTGACCTAAAAGATCAAATCAACTTGAAAAACCAAACCAAAATTGAAACCAATGCTTACAAAACATTTCAAATGATCAACCAAGCCTAAACCAATCCATGACCAAACCCAATTGGGTCAAATGGGTCAAATTGATCAACTTGACCCATTTGACCTAAGTGAACTCAAATGAACCAAAACCAAATATAAATCAAATTGAACCAAACCAATACCCATAGGTTCCAAATGATCATTTGAACTTGACCTAACCCATGGTATGAATTTGACCAATTAGTCAACTTGACCCAAGTTGACCCATTTTGACCTAAATGGGTCAACTTGAGCCAAATAATATCAAATAAACTCCAAATTCATTGAAAATTGGCACAACACATTTTTTCAATTATTTCAAATCTGCCAAATCAAAATCAAGGCCAAATGACCATTTTACTCTAGGTCAATGGGTAACCCGGCAAAATTCACTTATAATTTCACAATTCCTTTTCATGGCCACTTCATCCTCCTAGTGGACCATTTGAACACCAAGGGAGGTGGTGCACACAACGCAATGGATTTGGAACACAAGGCCAAACTGACCCCTCCAATTAAATTTCTCCACTTTGATCACCTCTCACACTCACCTAGCACATGTGCACCTCCTCCATTCCACTCCTCCGCTAAAACTGAAGCACATGGGATCCCTAACAGCCTAAATAACCCATTCAATTAGAGCAGTTGATCACAAATGGAAGAACAAGCTTCGACCTTCTGATCCAAGTAGGGGGAGGTATACTCCCCCTCATTTCCACTTAAACTATGACTTTTGCATTCGATTGAACTCAAAAAATGAAGGAAAGCTTCTCCAAGCATTCACAAAGTTCCCTAAGCATTTCTAAGCTCTCTCTAATTTCCCTCCCTAGATTTTCTCTATAGCCGAAATAGGGGAGGTGTGAGGAAATTATAACTTGCTCAATTCTCAATCAAATCCAAATTCACTTTGTAAGCACCATCAAAGGGGTAAGTCGAGCTCACCTAAAGCATTCCCATGCGTCCAAGCCATGGGAAGGGAGACCTAGACCAAAGTGCAAACCATTAGAGGGAGCCTTATTGAATTGGAAGATCCACTTCATCTCAAAGCTTGAAACCTTAAATAGGGATTCATCTCCACTAGGCAAAGCTACTTCCTCCGTTGGAAGCGCCGGTGATAGCCTTCGACGAGGTATGACTCAAAACTGAGCTTAAGTTGAAAATTGCTTGGTCTTTTGTGAAGAGAATTATAATCCCATTGAATTCAATGTTGGATGTTCTTCCCATGATTATTGATGGTGTGGGTTGAATCTTAGCTGTCCGAGCTCAAGTGAGCTCGGATCAAGCCATGGAGATCGGATGGCCTTTGTCTCCCGCAGGCTTAGATAGGGATGAATCATGGGCATCCATCCTGTATTTTGGATGAATGGCTCTAATTAAATGCATTAGATCCATTGATTAAATCCTTTAAAACCAGACTTATCCGACCATCCATCCTTGATCGATGGCCGAAAGCGCGTTACCAACACATAGCAATGATGTGACAATTTAAATAATAGTCTCATCGTGCCATGTGGAAAGCGTGCGCCGCGTCAGTAGTCCACATGGCACCGACTGAATTAGTTAATTAATTAGGGCTATTTATAATTAATTTTTAATAGTGGATTTTCCTTAATTAGGGTTTAATTAGAAATTTAATTACCTTAATTACTCCATGGTTACTTGATTAATTAATTCCAAAGTTCTCAAACATATTTAAGGGAATGACTTTTGCCTCCCCCAATTTTCTTGGAATTTATTGAGTTAATTAGAAATTAATTAATGAACCCCTAATCTATTAATATAATTAAGAGCAATTAAGCATGTGAATAGTGGTTTAATCACTTAATTGAGATAATTAAACTTTATTTAAGTAGGTAGGAGGTTTATGGAATGAGTTTGGGATATTTTTCCTAAGTTATTCCATAAACTCCCCTCTCTTCCTTATTCCAAACATAATTAAGGATTAATCCACTAATGATCTACTTAATTAGATTAATCAAATCTTCAAAATCAATCTAAACTTAATCAATCTCTTGCTGGGAAGATCCTTAGGTGTTCAAAAGCCTAAGATAAATTTGAGGAAATCATTTCCAACCCACATGTGTGGGGAGGTTATGAAAGCACTTAATTAAACCCTTTAGCTTAATTAATCAATAATTATGAGCCAATTATATTAGGCCTCTTTCTTTCTTAGGTACTATTGCTGATTTAAATTTCATGTGATTGCATATCATATGTTGGCTCATAATTGTTAGGTTAATTATGTTAAAGTTGTGTAAGTAAGGGGTAATTAATGGACTTAATTTATAACTTAACCTAAACAAAACATAAAATCAATGTAGTTGCTCTAAAATTAAACTAAATCAATTCACACGTGGGAGAAATGGCTTAGGACTAGCAAAATATTTTAACATTTCATAAATCAAATCAAACTCAAAAAAAAAAAAAAGGAATTTTGATTCACTTTAAATGATCTTATTTCATAAGATTGTCTTTAGGAATTAATTAGGGTGAATGAAGCAATATGCTTACATCACTTTATCTCTTTCCAAGCTTGTTAAATGTTGTTTGCCATATGAAATCATACATTCATATCTTTTGAAAAATCAAAATAAATGAAATGCTTCCTTTATGTCAAATTGCATGCTTTGGCTAAAGTCAGAATATGAGTGGCCATTATCACTACTAAATCAAAAATTACTTTTTCAAAACTTATAAATCAAAGATTATAAATGTAGGTATGCTACTTATAAGAACTTATAAGCTTGCATGTGATTATAGCATAAAATGTGTTATGTGATTTTCTTCTCTTTTCTTAACATGGGTTTGTATAGGAATTGCAAAGTGTATAGTTCATTTTAAAAGAACATAACAATTGCTTAAATCTATTCCTATGCACTTCTATGTTATGACTTAAGAAAGATCTTTACTTTTACACATGTAAATTGCATAACCAGATCAAAAAAAAAAATAAATAAATAAACAAAAATCTTTTGCATGATTCTTCATCCATTTATTTTCTTTTTGTACATGCACATGTATTTAAGAAAAGTGGTATATAGGGTTGCAAGGCTTTAAGTAGCCCTAAGAAGGTTTTGTACCTTATACCCCTGGTGTAGAAAATAATGGCGCCTTACTCACTTATGTCTTTTATACATGTAAATGTGCATTTGATTATGGATAAAAGAGTCCCTCTTTCTACTTAACAAAATCATGCATCATGAAACATCCAAATATTCTTAAGCAATATTTCTTAGCATTCATCATTAAGGTGTGCTAAATATTTGCATTGCATGTATAGATATTCTTAGGATTTATTCATATTCATGGCATACATATTGGAAAGAAATAAATGGTTATGTGTTATGTGATAGTAATTCACCTTAATTAATCCTAAAATGATTTTCTTATTGTATAGGTTTATTTAGAGCAAATCCAAACCATAGCCGTGTCAAATACATTATCCAAAATGAAAATACATAACAAAATTGCATTAGATTTGAGTCATTAATCATGCCCTACATTATCTAGTCTCTTAGGGAGTGTTTTAAGGACTTATTCTCTTTCTAAATACAGTACTATCTTGCAAAAGCATATGACTTGCCTACATGTATTTAATATCATAAGAGGAGTTAGTTAGTAGCCACCCTCAGGAGATTGTAAGTCCAACAGTCGGGTGGTTTATCCTCTCTTGTTGAGGCAAACCATATACCTATTTTTGCCTTAAATTTATGTCGTGCCTTACCTCTCACCAAAGGTCCCTAGGTTTAGGTTCAGAGGTTGTTGTTTCCCTTCACGGGCTACAAGCATAAACCCTCACCTCTTAAGGATTTCCATGATCTTGTGTTGTGGAATTATAAGCCCTAGATTTCTTATAAAAATTCAACTCAAACAATTAACTTTCTTCAAATTTTAAAAATACAAAGCCCAACAATAGGATAGTTTGGGATGCTCTCTAGGTTTCCTAGCATCATGAGCATCCATTACTTATCTCCCTTTGGTTTCAATAATGATTCCCTCCTTTTGATAAATCCCATTTGATCTTCTAAAAATAACCAATTTTTTGATAGTCCTATCTTTAAAATATTTAAAGACAATAATTATTTACCTTAATTAAGAGTATTCTTAAGGAATCTCATTCCTTAAGATATAATTAACTATGAGGGCTTGCCTCCATAGAGAACTTAACGAACCCGATTTAAAATAAATCCTACTTTACTTTTCCATGTAAAGTAAGGAAAGAATCTCTAGTACATCCGAAGACCCATTGTCCTTAGGAGTCCTTGTTAGGTGATTAGGTCCATTATAGGATGATGACTTTTATCTCTCGAGATAGTATATCATTCCTCAATATCATACCCGATCACCTTAATAAGACAATTTGCAGATCTACGTGGTGTCCAACTAGCGTGTATTTTTTTCTTCATTTATATTTTTTAAAGATAGATGAAGATGAAAATATTTCACCACAGGGAACATCTGCTAGAGATATGACCTCGGATTCATTGGGGATAAGATAAATTTTGTGAAATGGACCCTATTAGTGTGTGATTTATCCACTAAGAAAAGGATATCAGCCTAGACTTATCTTAGATTTTCAAATCCAAAGGGATAGTCTACTAGCCACATGGTAGAGCTATTCAACCTAAGGGTTGGCCTTTCGGTGCGCAGTGGCTGAGTTAGGAAGAAAGTGTGGGGACTCACATTCTTCTACACAAGGAACCAGGGTGATCTTAGATGCAACAAATCAAACTTGACCTAAGGTGACTTCTGAATGAATGCTACTATGGGACTTATATCAGTTCAAAAGTAGTCAGGATAACATCATTTGATTGAATTATATTTGTTTTTATTTGATGGACCTCGTTGATGTGCGATGGATCCACTAAGAAGGGGTTAGTATCAGCCTAGGCCTATCTTAGATTTACAAATCCAAAGGGATAATCTACCTACCATAAGGTAGAGCTAACCATCCGAAGGGGTTCCTTTCGGTGGATAATGGTCAAGTTAAGAAGAAAGCGTAGGGACTCACATCTCCCTACATAAAAAACTGCCAGAGTGATCAGTTGCTTGCGCAATAAATTATCCTGCCTGTTTGTGTGCAATAGTCATGCTAGAAAGAATGTGTAATAGAATTACATCTTTCAGAGCAAAGATGACCATCGGGGTGACTCGTTGGTGGGACAATAAGTCGAACCTGATCTAAAGGTGACTACTGAGAGAGTGTTGACCCAGAGACTTATCTCAACTCGAATGTAGTTAAGCAATTTCTATAGGGAGTGTTGCTAACACTTCCCTAAAGATAGGATGCTTGCTTGCAAAGATATATTTAGTTTATTTGTTATCATGGACCCTATTGGTTTGCAAGGGACCACACTAAGAAGGGGCTTATATCAGCTTAGTCCTATTTCAAACTTATTGGACCAAGGGAGAATTTGTATATCCAGAAAAATCAACCAGGGTGGCTATTAGGAAAGGCTAACTGTCCAATGCAAGAGTAACCGAGGTAGTGTCTAAATGGGGTCGCTAAGGTCATAATCCAAATAGAGTGCCCACATGGGTGGTGCTGCTAGTGGCGTTATCCAAAACCATGTAAAAGAAGGCCTGTAAGTATTCGGTGGTCAACTCAAGGAGAAAGCGTAGAGATTCACATCTACTAAGAGTGGTGTATCCACCAGGTGGGTCGCCATCAATATGGCAATAATCAACCAACCTAAGGTGCCATCAGTTTGTGACAATCAGTCTAGAAAGAAGGCGTGTAGGCTTACAACTTATTAGGATAGAGTCGCCCATACAGGCTATTTGACCTAGGTTGACTACTAGCGAGGAGTCGTATAAGGGCTAAACCTAAGCTTGATGTAGTCAGGAGGAGAGGAGCCATTGGGGGACTTACCATAAACCTCATATATACTTGACCTAGTCAATGCATGATGGCTAGTCTAAGAAGAAAGCCTGTATGCTTACATCCTCTTAAACAAAGTCAACATCAAGTGGCTTACCGACTGTGCAGTAAGGCCTACCAAATTGACAAGGCGCTCATTGGTTTATAATGATCAAGTCAAGAAGAATGCACTAGGACTCACATCTGTCAGACGAGTGACCACTAGGGTGACACACTAACAAGGTAGCATATCGGCTTGACCTAGAGCAACAAATGAGTGAGTTTTGTAAGGGGCGTTATCCCACATCAAAATAGCCTAAGATAAAAGATATGTGTTTATTTGTGTTGTGAGAGAGGGAATAGGATGCCACTTGGGTTCTCTCACACCTAACCTAAACATGTTGGAGAATGGGTGAAATGTTGCCATAGGGGAAATTATGACTCCATTAAGAAAGGATGCCACTGTTCTCTTAACTTAGTAGTGCTAGTCAAAATAGGATGCCTCTTGGGTTCTCTCACTCCTAATCTAGTAGCATAGGAGAATTGTGTGTAGTTTAAGTTTATGTTAAGGAGGGATAGGATGTTGCATGGGTTCTCTCACACCTACCCTAAACACGTCGTGGCAGATTCACAAGAGAAATATATTTCTAACACTTAAGAGGTTGAATTTGATATGAAAAGAAGTTTATTGATGATTATTTTCAAACAAGATTTTATGGATAGTATTTCTTTAAGTAGAGCCTATTGATTGGAAGCATCGGGTGATAGCCTTTATAATTTATAAGTTGATAAGATCCTCCTTAGTAGGCCTTCCCTATGGCAAAAGGGCCTTCTTAAGTGGGTTCAAACTTGTCTCCCATCTTTCGATGGGCAATAATTGGTCTCCTCATAACTAAAATAAGCTCTCCTACTTGAAAAGATCTAGGGAGGACCAACTTGTTATGAGTTTGAATCATTTTGGATTTGTACAACTCGGAGTTCTAGCACGCCCAGAGGCATCTCTTATCCAAACCTTCAAGCTCTTCCAAGTAACTAGGCATTACGCTCAGAGTGATCTTGCTTCCATCCAGCTATCCTTAATGATGGGAGTTATAGTAGTAGAATGACTTTATACCCATACACAAAGGAACATGGGGTAGATTGAGTTGGAGTTTATATGGTGGTAAACCCCAAGACTTCAACTAACTGCATGCCACTATCATTATTGTCGAGTGTCTTCTTTAATATTTGGATGAGAGCCTCATTGAATGCTTTTGCTAGACTATTTTCCTTCGAGTAGTAGATGGAAGAGTATCTCCGGTCTATGTTGTGTCTTCGGGCAAAGCTATTGATTTTAGTGCTTTTGAATGCATTACCATTATTAGATATAATTCATCGAGGCACCCCAAACTTATATACGATATGGTTTATAAAAAACCAGAGCACATGCTGAGCTGTGACCTCTCTAAGTGGGATTGCCTCACTTAGTAAAGTAGTGGTAGCTATTAGTGGTGACCCTTGGAAGGAAGATCAATTGGACCCCATGTCGGTTCCCCAACACTCGAATGGCAATGAGGTCAATGTAGGATGTACAATGTTGGGTGGTTGGTATAAAACCACATTATGCACCTAACATTGGTGGCATCTCCTAATATCCATGTAGTCGTAATCATCAAAGGCCGGTATCCTAGTCTTTTGATCTTGGCTTTCATTTTTTGGGATTGATGCACTCCATAACCTAAGTGTACCTAGTCACAAACCCTCATGTTTGTCAGCAACATGGCCATATATGATTGAAAGACTACCAGTACAAAGTGGCATCTACGAGAGCGTAAGAAAGGGCTCTCTACTTCATCTGATGTGCCAGTGATTTCTCTTGAGGTAGTTTGCCCATATTTAGATAATCCATGAATGTTTGCCTTCAATCTGACTCCTCATCCTTTTGGAAATGGCAACTTCCCCTTCAAGAGAGAGTCTTGATGAGTTCGTCAATAAGGGATAAGACTTGTCTATTTTGGACCCTTATTATAATGGACTCATCTTCCAGACATGTCAGCTATTTGGAAAGCTTGGCCAATGCATCTACTACTGCGTTATCTCCTCGAGAAATCTTATCAATAGTAACCTCCGAGATTTGAGCTAACTATAGTATACTTGTGGTAATGATGGAGCTTAAGCTAAAGAACCTTGTAGGACCCAACGATTTGGTTGATGATGAGCTGAGAATCCTAGAAGATGTTGATGCTCTGGATGCATAGTGTAATGATTAACTCTAGACAGGCAATCAGAGCCTCATTTCCAGCTTCATTATTGGTGAATGGATTGGACAGATGATATAAGAATCTCATCATATCATGGTTCAGAGTTAGGAGAACTATTCCTACCCCTGCCTTCCCTGGGATAGTAGATTATGGTTCTTCTCCTCTTTAAAATAAAGCCACACCATCAAAATACATCTACCAATGGAAGCTGTGTCCCCTAAGTTCATGATTTGTTCATCCGGGAGGTCATCACTAAGCGGGGAATCAGAAGTGGGTGTGCTGCTAAGAAATCCACTAGTGTTCTTTCATCGCGAGGGTAAAAGTGATTTGAAACTATGAAAAAAATCATGGACCAACGCTCCAACCGTCCGGATAGTGTCGGCCGTGTCATGAGATATTACAGTGGATTGATTCTAGAGATCAAATTCACTTTATGAGAAAGCATGTAGTGTCATAGCTTTTGGGATGCAAAGATTAAAGCTAGGCAGTGCTTCTCAATAGGTGGGTAGTTTGCCTCAGCAGGGATTAGATGACGACTGAGGTAGTAAAGTGCATTTTCTTTTCCTTCGTCATTGGTTTGAGCCAACAAAGTGCCAAGCGAGTCATCTAATGCAGTGGTGTAGAGGATCAATGGTTTGCCCGGGATAGGGGCTGCTAGAAATAGTGACATTATCAATTAGTGCTTGATATCTTCGATGGCATGCTGACATTTTTCATCTCACTTGGACTTGGAATCCTTTTGATAAGTGCTGAGAATGGTTGATATCCTCCTGATAGGTTGGAAATGAAGTGTCTTAGATACACCAACCACCCTCGGAATGATCTGCGTTAAGTTAGACCTTTATGGGGTGGCATTTTAAGATAACTTTGATCTTCTTTGGATCAATTTATATTCCCCAATTTTGGACAACAAACCCACAAAATTTCCCTGAAGCTACCCCGAATGCACACTACAGGGAATTCATTTTGAAGTTAAATTATCTTAATCATTTGAAAACTACTCTCAAGTAAAAGAGATGGTCTTCCTTTTCTTTGCTTTTAATTACTAGATCATTAACATAACATTCAACTTGATGATGAATGAGTTTGAAGATCCGAGTCATGGCCAGATATGTAACCGAATTTTTAAGGCCGAAAGTCATGACCCTATAATAATAAATTATGATCGGGGTTCAAAAAGTTGTGTTTCTTTCATCCTAAAGGGCCATCTTGATTTGGTTATAGCCAGATGAGTCATCCATGAAAGAGAATACTACAAGAGATGAGGCAATGTACACCATTAATTCTAGTATAAAAAGTTAAAATTCATCCTTAGGACATGCCTTATTTAGATCCCTAAAATCGACGCATATGCGAATTTGTCCATTGTTTTATTTAACTGGAATGACGACAAGTGGGATATTTTCTTCCACGATAAATCCAACATTGATCGCTTTATTTCAAGTAAATGCATTGATGTCGCCATCTAGAAGCTTGTGATAAGGTTAACATTATATTCTATTGGTTATGGACTACAGAGATAATCAAGCATTTCTTCATAACTCTATAACGTCCTTAAACTCGATAGCCTAACTAAGTCATTGGTTTCTTCTTCATTCAACAAGCGATGTATGTCGAGTGGATCTTCATTCCCAAGTTGATTTCTTTAAGTTTGCCAATAGTTGATATGATCTCTTCTTAAAACTCTGGCTGTGCATCTCTAACTTCAGACTCATTTGAGTCATCTGAAGTTTCTAAACATACCTCCTCATAAGAGTTATTATGATTTGAGAAGAATCTATCAGACACTAAATGAGTGGTGATGACTAAGCAATGGATGTCATTATCGATTAGGCCCATTGTGCTGAATCCTAGTCCTAGTCTTGATTGAGAATATCTATTTTGGTTGTCCCATAACCTTTCAAAGTAATCTGACCTATGGTTAGACCAAGTATGTGAGATTAATCCCTTTTTTGCTAAGTTAAGAACACAAGGCAAATACCAATCAAATGCAATAATATTAAATCTTTATATGAATTATTCCCAAGTTCTACATCGAACTTGAGGATGATGCTCCCAAAAAATCTCTTTGGCTTGAGATCTATGGATGACTTATGGGCTTTCTTAACTATTAAACTTTCAACTTTCGGGAAGAAAATGAGGTTTAACTAAGGTTGCCAAGCTGATCTCATAATAGTGGTTGAGATACATTCATGCTTTGCTTGGAGGCTTTGTCTTCATCACTATCTGGCTCGAATGTCACCTCCAAAAGGACCCGAGAGGGTTGGTTACATGCTCACATGAGATTCATCCTCTGAATTGGATTCTAAGTCTATGTGGATAATGGTGGTACTCCTCTGAGTCTGAACATAGTTCCTATCGGGTGGCCAATAGGGAGGAGGTTTTCCACCTCTAGAATTGCCTCTGGATCTACCTCACTCTAGGGGTGGGGTTGAGTCATCCAACCCATTTGTTCGTATGGAGGAATGAACTATGGGCATAATCCAGTATCTAATTTTACCTCTTCCTCAGTGTCTGATTCTCGCTCACTTGTATTTTCTTTTTCTTTTTCTTTTTTCTTTTCTTTATCTTTATCATTTTCTTATTTTTCTTTTATTTTTTTTTCTTTTCTTTTTGAACTTTCACCAAGTTCATGAGAATAGACTTTTTGATTTGGAGGAACATAGTAGGCTGCGTCCTCATATATCTCAACCTCTCTAACTAAAAATGGCTTCAAGTATCCTTTGACACAATACTTGATTCCAACTCTTCTAAATTTGATGCACTGATGTAAAGAGGATGGAATCATGTTGTTTCCCTGTATCCAAGGACTATCGAGCAAAGCAGTTAAAGATGTATTTGAATCGATTATGTAGAACTTAACTTCTATCTTCCAATCATCTATTTCCAATGGCATCACTATAGAGCCTAAAGCCCTTTGGCCTTGCTCATTGAATCCTCTCAACATCATCCAATCTCCTCGAAGTTCAGAGATGTCAATCCTCAAGTTGGCAAGGGTCTTTAGACTCATAATATTCATTGATGCACCTAAATTGACTAATAACTTGGAGAGTTTGAATCTTCCCATGTCCACTATGATGTAGGGGCGGTTGTGCTATTATCCCCAAAAAAAGGTCTTCATTGGTGAATGTAAATCCACAGGCTTCTCTTGAGTAACATGCCTACTCTCTAATAGCGGTCAGCTGAGCAAAGCATATTTTGGGATCAAGAAGGGCATTGATCAGTGACTCCCTCATCTCTTTGGATAAGACAATGGAATCATATATGCTTAGTTTAGCTGGAAACTTTCTTAGGTGAGCGAGGACATTGTAGTCAACTCTAGGCTGGTCCTCCACAAGCATATCCATAGGTGGAGCATTCTTTGGAGGGGCTTCTAGATCACTAGAACCAATGACTTGTTTACCCTTATCCTGAGGTGCTACCCTAGGAGGTAGAACTTTGCCACTGTAGAGGTTGACTTCAGTGACTTCATGAGATGGTTTAGTGGAAAGTTCTACTTGCACATTAGGTTCACCTACAGCTTCTCCTATGGGATCATCAGAGTCGATGACTCAAATCAATCTAAATGGGCAACCAATGATTTAGAAATGGAAAATCTTTCTAAATCGAAGATAAATGATCAACTAGACTTATCATTATTATTTTATAGACTTCGAGAGTTTTTAAGAGGAATAAAATCTAGAGTATCAGAAGTGTACAAAATGTAAGTGAAAGCTTTCTTCATTGATTTCTTTTTAGGTGGAGGTACATGATATAAATCAAATAAAGTAAGCGGGGTAAGCGATTTAATGCCCTTATTCGCTGATATAACACTCTTGCTGGTAGAAGAGAAGCTAGTGGAGGAAGAGATAGTAGCTACAATAATGGATGGAGTGCTGGACTCAGATGGTGGTTGCGCTACTGTGCTATCCCGGGAAAGTAAGGTTGACTGCTGCTACTGCTGCTATTGGGCGGTCACCTCTTTCTTGTTGTCCTTAGCAGCTTGCAAACTTTCCTTAGAGTTGGAGGTTGAAGCTACTTCAGGCACCTACAAAGGTAATTTTCTGATCTTAGAGATAATTTTCTTAGAGGTTTATGATAGGGAGATATCCTAACATTCCTCTATCTTAAGAAGATCACTTGCATCCCCAAGGATTACCCTAACAGAACTAAAGGGTTGTTCTAGTAAACATTTCTTAGGGATGATAATGGCACCCAACTTATAGCTACGTTCAAGCCAGTCCTTAAAGGCAAATCAATCTTTTAAGACATGTTTTAGCATGCGGTAGGGGCAATAGTTTGGATCGTGACTCTTGCCCACTTCCTTTGGCCTCCTAGGCTCTGGCAACTGGATATCACATATCTTTAAGAAATTCTTAAAGATCTTCCTGACTACCTCCCTCTTGAATGAATATGGTATATTCAATTTGTTGACAAGAGTTGGTAAATGATAGTTACCTGGTGGTGGGTAACTATACTACTGTTGGTGATGCTGATGGGGATACTATTGAGGAGGCGGTGGTGGAGGCCACTGTGAAAACTGAGGTGGCTGATATGATAGCCATGGTGGTGGCAAAAGAGGTGGTAGAGGAGACTGCTGAGCTCGAGGGTTGTCTGATTGAACCCCAGCTAGTTGTTCCCCTTATCAACTACTATGACTGCCTCTGACATCTTCTCAAATTCTTATGTGGTGGCTTGGCTTGATTGAAAAAAGCTGTTTGACCTCCTCTTATAGACTAGCCACCTTATTGATTAATTTCTCAGATGTCTTAATGGTAAACTCTTTAAGCATGAAGGCAACTGGGCCATGAATATTCTTGAGTATAATTTTAATAGCATGCTATTCAGACAGCTGTGGTTCATATTTCATACTTAAATTATGCCATCTAATAATGTAATCAAGAAGAGACTCATCAGGGTGTTATTGTGCTACAACGAGATCGCCCATAGCTACTCTTTGTTGAGCTCCAGCAAATCTCTTAATAAAGAGCTGCTCCAACTCAACAAATGTCTTGACTGAATCATTGGGTAGTTCAATGTACAAATCAAATGCGATGCTGGTCAAACTACTAACAAAAATGAAGAATAAGAGAGCATCACTGCCACTGACATTGCAATATTTGGCCTTGAATTATACTATGTGCTTTAGGGGGTTCCCACTGCCATCAAAGATTTTGAAGGAAGGAGGCACAAAATCCTTGGGATATTAGACAACATTAAATTCCTCCGGTAGGGTCTACCCTTTGGAGATGAGCCACATTGGGCTTGTAACATCCCTCACTTGATATTTCACCATGCTTTTGATGTCTTTATCTTGCATGGAGGTGTTGTGCACCACCTTTTTATGCAAGCTACCATTGTCCTGATCTACTAGAGAAGTGATCTTAGGCTGATCTAGGACATGTGCTGACTCGGGACGATCTACCTCTATCGATATATCTTGTGGGGGAGTGCGATCACGAATTGCATGGGATGCTAAGTCTTCCATCCTCTTCTCTGTTTGGTTGATCTGATCATCCTTCTATTTGAGCTGCTGATGGAGGTGTTGGGTTGAATGGATGGAATCATCTTCCTTAACTACAACACCTTCCTGACTATGCTGATCTCTCTGAAGGGATCCCCTAGAGTCAACCATGTGAATTCTGGCTGAATCCTCAAGAAGGTCATCTTTATCGATCAAATGCTACGCTCATCCTCAGAATCTCACCGCCTAAGAGTTCCTCTTCTTGGAAAAAGTCGGTCATGATCTCATCTAAAGAATGATCTAAATGTGTCAGCATAAATTCTTGGGGCTGACCGGTGGAGGGACTATGATCATTGACCAAAATACACCTAACACTACCTATCATCGGAGTGCTAGCCCTGGGAAGATCATGCTCACTGGAAGAGATATGCTCATCAGTGGAGTGGTGTCCCTGGGGAGATCTACTACCATGAGAATTGTAAAACTATCCCCTTCCCCCTCTATAATTATCGCTGCCACTTGCTGGGATGATGGTGGTGGTGGTGCGACTACGACACTGTTGGGTCGCCACTCCTACCGAACCATAGCTGAGGTGGAGGGTCAAGCAGAGGAGCTCGATCTTACCTCAATAGGTGGGATGGAGGGAGCGGGATCCCTAGGCCATAGCTAGATCACCAAAGGAGAAGGTCTCTCCCTGGATGGGGACTTTTGAATCTTGGTGGGAGTGGTAGATGCTGGGAGCTGTACGGGTGAGGGTGGACAATGAGGGGAGCGGTGTGAAGGTAACACCAACTATCCCTCAATGGGAGATCTTTGCCTACGGTGGGTAGCACCGGTAAGAACATTCCTATCAATGTGATCTACCCTGATGGGGGGACTATCAAAAAACTCTATCAAAGTGGATGCTGACGATTGTCTGGCATATCTCCATCGCTCTCTCCAATCTGCATGAGTAGATGCTTAAGCCTTCATGGCTCTCTTCCTATGGATTTGACCCATGGCACTCCTAGGGACCAATGATCATAGATTAAATAAGGTTCTAGACTCTGAGCATCCGTGTGCTCTACCAATTTGGCATAAGACAGCCTTAAGTCCAACATACGACCTCCTGTGCTCCCTATCCAGTGTTTCATAGTATATTGCTAGTGGAGGAGAAGCAATAATCCTCCTATAATCTTCCTCTTTATCTAATGCTGAGAGGGGATGGAACGTGTTGCTGGTTGGACGTGGAGAGACCTCTCAGGGAGAACCCTCCTCAGCTATGTAAGATGCAACCTCAAGCTCCCTGGCTGCTCACTCGTATTCAAGCTTAATCTTACACTTTTATTTTGGCATTGAGTACAAGTGAACACAGAAGAGCGGGAGATAGTACCTACCTGATAAGTGGAGGAGACTATCTCAAGCTAAGATAGCCTTCCCTTGGGTAACCAAGAGAGGTAGCTCACTGCAATGGTATGGATAGTTGGATGGATGATCTGAAACTATCTCAGAATAGGGTGTGGGAACCACTATAGCTTTCCTCTTCAATAGAGGGTAGTCAAAATTGGAGGGCATGTCGATGAGGATGATTGGCCTCTGCCCAGCCACCTCATCCCTGCTGATGGTAGTGAGGGTTGTCCCCTCACAAATAACACGAGTTCCCTCGAAACCTTAACTAAAGATAACGAGATAGGTGGAATCGGTCTCGGGAAGGCTAGACCAATCCAAGGCCAAGTCTATCCCGAAGGGAAAAGTGAAAACAAACTTCTGTGAGGCCATGTATCCAGAGGCATCTTGACTAATGTATCTACATGTGTTAAAATGTAACTGAGTTAGATTTACCTTTAATATTCATCCCAAGAGTAATATAGATTTGAATCCTCAACCCACACTCAACAATTTAAATATGTTAAGTGGGGTTTAGTGGAGAGATTTTCATGTTTAGGAGAGTCTTTGCCATTTGATTTTTTATTTAGAACCCATACTCAACTAGTTTAGGTAGGTTGGGTGGTGTTCAAAATTTTGAAGAAAGATTTTCTTAGGGATATTTGTATTTTTGTGCATCTTGTTTAAAAATATTTGATGATTTGAAAGAACCTCTACTTAGCATATTTGAGTATCCTAAGAAGAGGTTGTGATTGTGCGTTTAAAAAATTTGTTTGTAAAATGTCTTTGCTTGTGATGGGTGAAATGTTGATTTTGAAGATGAGGCTTCTTACTTAATAAATTTGGTTTGTTAAGTAGAGGCCACATGTATTTGATTTATATTTGAAAATGGGACTTTCATTTAACAAATTTGGTATGTTAAATGAAAGCCAAATATGTTTATTTAAGTTTTTGGTTTTCTTGAAAATGGGACTCTCACTTAACAAATTTGGTATGTTAAATGAAATCCCAAATGTGATGGATTTGTGTTTTGATTTTCTTTTGAAGATGGGACTCTCCCTTAACAAATTTGGTATGTTAAGTGAAAGTCCAAATGTGATGTGATTTGTGCTTTGATTTTCTTTGAAAATTGGACTCTCACTTAACAAATTGAATATGTTAAGTGGAAAGTCGAAATCCATGTTTTGAAAATGAGGCCCTAACTTAACAAATTGAATATGTTAAGTGAAAGTCAAATTTATGTTTTGAAGATTATACCCTCTCTTGACAAATGGAAGATGTTAGGTGAAAATCAAATTTGTATTTTGGAAATGAGACTCTCACTTAGCGAATGGAATATGTCAAGTAAAAGTCAAATTTATGTTTTAGAAATGAGACCCTCACTTAACAAATTAAGTGTGTTAAGTGAAAGTCCAATTTATATTTTGAAAATAAGACTCTCACTTGACAAATTGTGTATGTTAAGTGAAAGTCAAATTTATGTTTTGAAATGAGACCCTCACTTAATAAATTGAATATGTTAAGTGGAGGTCAAGTTTATGAGTTGAAAGTGAGACTCTCACTTAACAAATAGAATATGTTAAGTGAACATCAAAATTGTATGTTGGAAATGAGACTCTCACTTAACAAAAGGAATATGTTAAGTGAAAATCAAATTTGTTTTTTGGAAATAAGGCTCTCACTTGACAAATTGAGTATGTTAGTGAAAGTCAAGTTTATATTTATTTTTGAAAGAAAGGAAATCTATTTAACAATTTCAGATATGTTAAATAGAGTTCAATGATATGTCTTGCTTTCATGTATGATTGAGAGAGAAACCTTAACTTCAACACATGTGGAATATATATTAAGTGAAGTTTCAATCTCATGTTGTGGTTTTATTTGAAAGTAGACTCCTCATTCAACAACTTTAAATATGTTGAATGCCATTTTCAAATTTTTTTCTTTTAGACAATATGATTTTGATCTTAATTTTGAAGAGAACCTTCATGTACCAATCATGGGGATTGTTAGATGAGGGTTGGTTATATGAATTTTGTGCTTTTTGAAAATTTTGTACAAAATTATTTGTTATGTGAATTTTGAAAGAGTGCTTTTGGAAAGTGTCATTTTATGAAAGAATTTATTTTCTTGAATTTTATGATGAACCTTACCTCACCAAGCTAGTGGTAAGGAGGTTCTATATTTTTTATTTTCTCTCCTTTCATTGATAAATTTTGATTTTTTTTTATTGGGAAGCCGTAGGGGTTTCGACCTAGAGTGAGGTCCTAAAACCTAAAGTATGTTGGTTAACTTTACTTAAGAATGAATAAGCTAAGTGCCAATGGAAGGAAAGATAGTTTGGACTCACATAAAATGCAAGTCCACTATCCATGCTTGGAGACAACAATCTACTAGAGATGCAGAGGAACCATCCCTGAGGAGGAAAAAATCGTGGTGTTTATTTTTGGAATTCATTTGTGTGTGTATATGTGAGGGGAAACCATGCAGATCTGAGGGTGTAGTTATTCAGGTGATCGGGTATGATATTGAGGAATATTGTACTATTTTGAAAGATAGAAGTCACTGCCCTACAATGGACCTAATCACCTAATAAGGACTTATAAGGTATGATGGGTCTTCAAATATATCAAAGATTTTTCCCTTACTTTACATGGATAAATAAAGTAGGGTTTACTTAAACCAAGTAATGAAATTTTCTATGGGGGCAAGCCCTTATAGTTTATTACATCTTAAGGAAAATAAATCTCTTAAGAATACTCTCGATTAAAGTAGGCAATTATTGTCTCTAAAGAATTCAAAGATAAGACTATCAATAAATTGGTTGTATTTAAGGAAATCAATTGGGATTGATCAAAAGGAGAGAGTCATTATTGAAACTAAAGGAGATGGGTAGAGGGTGCTCATGATACTAGGAAGCCTAATGAGCACTCCAATCTATCCTATGGTTGGGTTTTATATGTTTGAAATTGAGAAGATTTATTTATTTGAGTTGATATTCTATTAGAAATCTAGGACATATAATTTCATAATACAAGATTGTAGAAATGCCTAAGAGGTGAGGATTTATGCTTGTAGCATGAAGGAAAATGGCAACCTAGAATCCTAAATCTAGGGAGGGAGCTTTGGTGAGGGCCAAAGCATAACCTAAATCTAAAGTGAAAGTCGGCATACGATTTACCTCCACAAGAGAGGAAAAACCACCTGACTGCTAGACTTATAATCACTTGGAGTGGCCGCCACCTAACTCCTTCTATGCTTTAAAATTATGCAGGCAAGTCTTATGATTTTGCAAGATGGCTAGGTTATTATTATTTAGACAAGAAACTAAGTCCTTAAACCCAGTCCTTAGGAGACTAGAGCATGAGGGGTGTGAATAACGACTCAAATCTAATGCAAATTTTTATTAAGTTTATTTGATTTTGGACAATTTATTTTGACACATGCTATGGGATTTTGTATGCCTAAATGCATGAGAAGTTAATTATGGGAAAAATCAAGAGAGAAAGAGGTCTTCTTCCATCATAGGCTCTTAAAGGTTAAACCCATTCTATCTAGCACAGATAGAAGCCCTCTTTAATCATGAGTGAAACAAGATGATATGCATGCTATTAAACATACAACATCCAGCTAAAGGGTTACAAAATATTTTATTATCTTGATTTAATATCTAAGCTTTTGGTGAGGTTATGAGTTATTTTAAAAGTTTAGTTATGAGTTTGTTAGTGGGATAGAAAATTTATTTTTATCCTAAGAACCTAATCGCATCTAGACATACAATCACCAATCATAAATAAACTATGAAAAGGCATGCTTTTTTTAATGCATAAGCTAAACAAATCATCAAATAATTTTATAAAGCTACGGTAAAGAATAGAATGATGCATTCGATCATGCCAAGAAGAAATATGGTTGCCGAGCCACAACAGGATTATAAAAGAATAATTATAAATGATGATTGTTTTGGGGGTCTTCATCTCTTCATTTCTTCATTTGATTTGCTCCAGTTCTTTCATCCTTTTGGCTTGATTTGAATATGGTTTCTCCAAGGACATCACATGCAACATAAGACTTTATCTTATAACCAATGCTCATCCTAATCCCCCATAACATTCATCCTAATCATAATGCAAAATTACATTAAAAGAAAAAAAGTAAATCTAGCTACACCTGTAAATCAAATGTTAGCTAAACACACCATACATCCCAAGCAGTTATATGAATAAATTGGACTTAGCACCCCACACATGGGTAATCAAGTCCACCTGTCCTAACTTGGGTTTTGCTTTAGGGTTAAGCAACCTACACAACAAAATTTATATTTTTATTATGATGGATCCTTAAGCACAACCCCCTGCAGAAAGCATAATTAGGCTAATATCGGCCTAACATCCAGACTATGCACATACACCCTAATATTTATTCGACAATAATACATCACAAAATAAGCATACATCATGCCATACACCGTCCTAACATAAATCTAGAAATGGTGACTTAGTCTAATGTGGGTGCATTAAAGCCTGTGTGGTATGTCCTAACTAGGCTTTAAAGTTGTAATTTGATAAGTGTGAGGGATTTAATTTATAAAGGGTTGATTTCTCTTTAAGTGTCTTAAGTGATTTGAAGATTTTATTTGATGTTTTCCTTTTGTTTCATATGGCCTACACTTAACATCTAAGTGTTATAAAGAGAAGGAAGAGAGGGAATCTCTCTTTCATCCCTACCTTAAGTCATTTCTAAAGCAAGTTAATTAATTAATTTCCTTTTGTGAATGGCTTATTATATGTTTTAATCAATCCTAAGTTTAGATTCATCCCAAATGACCCTATTCAATAAGAAAGACATCTTAAGATTAATTAGAATAAATTACTATCAATAACACATGTTCATTTTTTTTTCATCATATATATCATGCATATGAAAAATCCTAAGCATACATATACATGCAATATAAATCTTAGCACACTTTAATGATGAATGCAAAGAAGTATGTTTGGAATTCAAATATTTCATTTTTTTTATTTATGAATGCATGTCTTTTTAATAAAAAAATGGGATTTTTCATCCATTAGCTAAACACACATTCACATGTATAAATATTTTAAGTGAGTACAACCCCATTATTTTCTACACTAGGGGCGTAAGGTACAAGACCTATTTAGGGCTACTTAAAGCATCATAGCCCCAGGATGTCCAGACTAATATCCCACTTTTCTTAGATACACGTAGATGTTTAAACAATTATAAGGATTGAAAAATCTATGCAAAAGTTGTATTTGATTTAATTTATGATTCTTATTCATTGGCCACTTCAAATATATAAGAGTTTTAAGGTAATATGCCATTTCTATCTCTAGATGGATGTTATAAAGAACCACAGAATAAGAAGTCATGCAAGAAATTATTTGGTTTGATCATGTGATTTACATATGTGATATGAAATTTTTCCTAAGTCTTAACATGGAGAAGCATAGGAGTAGATTTAAGCAAATATTGTGTTCTTTTCAAATGAACTATACATTTGCAAATCCTATATGAATCCATGCAAGGTAAGGAAAGAGAACTTCACATTGCATATCTTATATTATCAACACATGTAAGCTTATAGCCATTTGTAATTAACACCATTTCATTTATAATAATTGATTTATAGACTTTTAAAATAATATTTGATTTAGTAGTGATAATAGCCCCACCTATTTAATTTAAATCAACATGTAGTTTGACATAAAAGAAGCCATTTCATTTAATTAATTTTAAAAGAAGTGAATGGATGATTACATATGGAAAACAACATTTAACATGAGTGGAAAGTAATAAAAAACACAAGCATGTGATTTCATTTAAATCCAATTAAGTGCTAAGGACAATCATACTAAATAAAGCTATTTAAAATGAGCCAAAGTTTTTTAATGTCATTTCATTTTTTTTAATTTTATTTGAGTTAAGGGAAGTGAAAGAAGTTTGCTGGTCCTAATCCCACTCCCCATGTGTGAGTTAATTTTGGTTTAATGAAGAAGTAATTAAGTTGATTTTATGATTTAATTAGGTTAGGGTATGAATTAAATGGATTAATTAAACCTTACTTATATCACCTTAAGTTAATTAACTAATTAATAATGAGCCAACATGATATGCAACCACATGGAAAGTAAATTTGTAATTCTCCTAAGAAATGAAAGGGGCCTAATGCAATTGGCTCATGATTAATAATTAATTATGCTTAAGGGATCTTAGTAAACTACCTTTATTCTTTTCTTACACTTGTGAGCTAACCATAATTTTATTTTCTCCCCCTTTGGATTATTGAACACCCAAAGAGCTACCCAAGATTAGGTTAGAGAAATAGATTCAATTATATTAATTAAGTTCATTAATTAACAAATTAAACTTTAATTAAACTTAACCAACTAAAATTAAATGGGCTTAGAGAAAGAGGCAAAGAAGAGAGCCTAAGCCTCAATCCTTAAATCCTTATAATTAATTAAGGTTACGTATGATCGACTTTGATTAATTTTGTTGATTAATTAATAGAGGTTTTAATTTAATTACTTAAGAGGGATTACGAAAGACTTAAAGAAAAGATTGGAAGAGGGAGTCTCAATCCATCTTTCTAGACTTCATCATCATCAACAGAGGTTAACAAGCTTGATTGATTGATTAATTGACTGTTCATTTGATTAATTATCACAAATTACATTAAGAAAGTGGCTTAATTCATTGATTTCCTAAATTAAGCAACCAATAAAATCCCAAAAAATAGAGGAGACAGAAGTCATCCCATTAATCAAACTCAAAAAGTTTAGGATTAATTACTTGGGTAATTAGGGAGTAATTAAGCTAATTAAGTTTTCAATTAAACCAAAATTAAGCCTTAATTACTATTCAAAGTTAATTAGAATTAATTTTAAATTAATCTCCTCTAAAATATTTTTAAAATGAATTATTATTTTATTTTTGAATTTTTCTACAATTAGTTATGATTTATCAAAGTTTTAGTTGATTAAGATAATTTTCATGAAGTTTGTTAATTTATTTTATTAAAATAAATCATTTAAACTTCAAAATTTAATATCTTTCAATCCAGAAGTGGTTTTGATTTGAAATTTTTTATGTTAGGTCAAAATTGCCTTCAATTTCAATCTCTAAAAATGTCAACTTAATCTGATGTATATTTTTAGTTTAATTAATGAAATTTAATTTTTACCAAAACTTAAATTAAGCTCAAACTATCTAGTAAAATTTGGGAATTTTAGATTTATTGAATTTCTCTCGAAAAGGAGATTCAAGCAAACCCTTATTTATAATTTTTTGTTAAGTATTTTATTCTCTATCAATTCTTAAAGTTTTAGGGGATTTAAATAATTTTTAAAATTAGAAAATCTAGATTTTCTCACTTAACATAATCAATATCGCGCGTGGTGTCGACGTGGCAACGCCGTGCCATGTAGCATCGTGTGATTGGACCACGTAGTTTTGCATGGCATGTGGCACCATCTTTGCGACGGTTGGTGGCGGCATGAACCATGTCGACCAACGGGGAATCCGCGGTGAAACATGACCCACGCCTTACGGATCATTTGATCGATGCATATCGAATGGTGCGGTCGATTAACAGAATCAAAGGGTAGAAATGCACATATTGCGCATGATTTGAGCCATCCGATCCTGCGAACCGCGGGATCAGACGGCTATTGTTCATTTCGGCAAGATGAACAGTAATTTGAGGTGTTTATTAAATTTTTCACAAAATCTAAATAAAATCTCACCCGATTGGGCTCATTTTCAGGTCAATTCATACTGAAAAACTTTATTTCATATTTGGATCGTATAAAATAAAGAATGAAATGGATTTCTAAGGAAAAATCTTAAAATCGCATCAAAAACATCCCAAAAAATGTGAAATCCTAAGGCCGACTATGGGTTTTTCTGAAGATCACCTCACCGGGGATGATTTTTGGCGGTAGTGATGATCTGAGCATGATTTTGAGTTGGGGAAGAAGCCTTGAGTGAGCCTAGATGGTCGACTTCACTTCAGAACAATGTCTTCTCCAATCGCCCCCACTTCCTCATCAAAATCCACTTATTTTTGGTGTTTTTCACCCCAAAATCAAGTAGGAATGATTGCTAGTTGGTTTGGGAGTTCTAAGGAATAGAAATGAGCGTGGGAGGAGATGCTCTTTAGCGTCTAATGCCTTGTGTTTGATTTTGGCTGATTTGATCATTTTGGTCATTTTGGGCTAAGTTGACCAATTTGACCCAATTGACCAAATTGGCTTGAATCATGGCTTGTTTTGGGTTTTGTTAATCATTTAGAATATATAATAGGCTTTGGTTAAGTTCAATTTGGACTTGATTAGGTTTTAGGTTGATTTTACCACTAAGATCAATTTGGGCTAAGTTGGGTTAGGTTGACCAATTGGTCAAATTAGACTCAGTTGAGGCTTTGGCCAAGTTCAATAATCAATTTTGAATAAACTTGAGCCATTGGTTGCAATTGATTTGGTTTAGGTTGCAATTTGGCTAGTTTGGGTTCATATGGGTTAATGGGTTGACTTGGTCAATAGGATAGGTTGACTTGGTTTGACCCAATTCATGATAATTGATTAACCTAGGATGATCAACAATCATGACATGATGTTTGGATTGACTTAATTCACTTTGATTTGGATTGAATTTGATTTTGGTTAATGTAGGTCAAATTGGCCACTTTGGATCAAGCGAGCCAATTGGGTTTAGTTAGCTTGATTTTGAATTGGGTTTGATTTGGTTGAGTTTATATATGGATTTAAGATTGACATATAAATTCAATTGCAATTGGTTTGGAGCCAATTAGGTTTTGGTTCATTTGACAATTTCAAGCCAAAAGGGTCAACATGGACTTGATTTGGGTTGACTTGAGCTTGGTTTGATAATGATGATTTATATTCATATTTAGGTCAATGATTGTAGGAATGATTGAATCATGAAGGAATCCATTAGTTTTTAATTGGTTTGGGTAACATCTAGCCAAGTTCAAGAATTTTGCTAAAGGGCTAAAATTGGGAATTTGATTTGATTTGGGTTTCAATCATTTGGAGTTTGGAATTGATTTATGGTTTAAAATTTTGATTTGAATTTGATAATTGAGAAGATCAATTAGATTGAGGTTGATTTGAATATGGTAAAGGCTAAGTCCATAAGATAAAATCAAAGGGCTTAGGAAGGGATTTGGAGTTTGAATTTAATCATGGGTTTCAATCATTTGGAGTTTGGAATTGATTTATGATTTGGAATTTTGATTTGAATTTGATAATTAAAAAAATTAATTGGATTGGGGTTGATTTGAATTTGGTTAAGGCTAATTCCATAAGATAAAATCAAAGTGCTTAAAAAGGGATTTGGAGTTTGAATTTAATCATGGGTTTCAATCATTTAATAGTTGAATTTGAATTTGGAATTTGGATTTGAATTTGAGGTTTGGTTTGGAAGAAGGAAGAAAGGATTTGGGTTTAGGTTATAGGCTAGGAAAGTCCTCCTAAGGCAACTATTCCTATGGTTAACTCTTCTAAGTCTCTAGGGTTAGGTTAAGTGTTCATCTAATCACTAAAAGTGTTTTAAGACTAAGGAACTCTTAGTGTCTATAAGAGTCCTAAATTTATGGAAGTTGAGAGCTCACTCCAAAAGTGAGGTCAATAATGAGATTCCTTAAGAATACACTTGATTAAAGAAGGAAATTATCGTCTCCAAAGAATTGGCTTCTTTGGAAAAAATTAAGCGGGATCATTCAAGGAGAAGACTTTTTTTTGGAATCCAATGGGAGAAAGTAAGAAATGTTCATGATACTAAGAAACTTAGTAAGAATTCCAATCTATCATATGGTGAGGCTTTATATATTTGAGAGTGAAGAAATTTTATTTATTTGAGTTGAATTTTTATTAGATTGCTAGAGTTTATAATCCATCAACACAAGATTATGGAAATACCTAAGAGGTGAGGATTTGTGCTTTTAGCCCAAAGAAAATAACTAACATGGATCCTAAATCTAGGGGGCTTTAATATGAGCTAAAGCACAACCTAAATCTAAGAGAAAGGGGGCATAAGGGTTTATCTCCACCACAAAGAGTAAACACGTTCGACTTCTGGACTTACTTTAAAGCGCTAACACCTCCTATGCTTTAAATCCATGTAGTCCAGTCTTATAAATTTGTAAGATGTTTAGGCTTGTTATTTAATTTAAAAGAGACTAAAGTCCTAAACCCACTCCCTAAGATATTAGAGCATGAGTGTGTGATGTTTTTTTTTTGTTTCTATCTTCATCTATCTTAAAAAAATAAATGAAAACAAAAATACATGCTAGTTGGACGCCATATAGATCCGCAGATGTTTTTATTAAGGTGATCGGGTACGACATTGAGGAATGATGTACTATCTTCAGAGATAGAAGTCATCATCCTATAATGGACCTAATCACCTAATAAGAACTCCTAAGAATAATGGGTCTTCGGATGTACCAAAGATTCTTCCTTTACTTTACATGGAAAAGTAAAGTAGGGTTTATTTTAAAAGTTGTTAAGTTAAGTATGGAGGCAAGTCCCCATAGTTAATTACATCTTAAGGAATGAGATTCCTTAAGAAAACTCTCGATTAAGATAAATAATTATTATCTCCAAAGATTTCAAAGATAGGACTATCAATAAATTGGTTATGTTTATAAGATCAAGATAGATTGATCAAAAGGAGGGAGTTATTATTGAAACCAAAGGGAGATAAGTAGGGGATGCTCACAATGCTTGAAAACTTAATGAGCATCCCAAACTATCCTATGGTTGGGCTTTATATTTTTAAAATTTGAAGAGAGTTCATTATTTGAGTTGAATTTTTATTAGAAATCTAGGGCATACAATTCCATTATATAAGATCATGGAAATGCCAAAGAGGTGAGGATTTATGCTTGTAGCCTGCAAAGGGGAAACCACAATCTTAGAACCTAAATCTAGGGATCTTTGGAGAGGGCCAAAGCACAACCTAAATCTAAGGTGAAATTGGTGTATAGTTTACCTCCACAATAGAGGATAAACCACCCGACTGTTGGACTTACAACCACTTAGGAGTGGCTACCAACTATCTCCTCCTACGATTTTAAATATATGTAGGCAAGTCTTATGCTTTTGCAAGATAGCTAGGCTGTTGTTTATTTAGAAAGAGATTAAGTCCTTAAACACACTCCCTAAGAGACTAAATCATGTAGGGCATGAATAATGACCTAAATCTAATGCAAATTTTGTTAAATTTTATTTTCAATTTTGGACAATTTATTTGACATAGGCAATCAGATTCATATGCCTAATGCATGAGAAATTAGTTATGGGCCAAAATAAATAAGAATAAGGTGTGTTTCCACCATGGTCCTCAAAGATTAAGCCAAGTTCTCTATCAAAGGTGGAATCCCTCCATTAACAAGAGTGAAGCAAGATGATTTTATGCATGATGTGAGACATATAACATCCAACTAAGGGGTTGCTAAATCTTTTATTATCTTGATTCATAACCTAGGCTTTAGGTGAGGTTATGAGTTATTAATTTTTAAATTTGAGTTGATTATTTGGAATAAAAATTTATTTTTTTCCTAGGAGCCTAATCGCATCCAGGCCATTCATCAAAGAAATGAAGAAACTAGAAAAAAAATATACCATCTTAGTGCATAAGCTAAACAAACATCAAATAATTTTATAAAGCTAGTGCAAAAGAAAAAAAGACTGATGTGGTCGGGTACCATGGCACAACCCGAAAAGAAATGTGGGTAGCTGAGCTCTACCTTTATACAACCCAGATTTCAAATGAATAATTACCATAAAAAAGGAATTCATTTTATGGGGGTTTTCATTCTTCATTTCTTCTTTTCTTCATTTCCTTCTTTCTTTCTTTCTTTCTTCATTTCTTCTTTGATTTGGTTTGTTGGGATGTGGTTTGCTCCAAGGCTTCACATGGTGCATAAGACTTGGTCTTGTGACCAAAGTTCATCTTGATCCCCCATAACATTCATTCCAAATCTTAATTACAAAAATTTACATTAAAATGGGAAAGATAAATCTAACTAAACTTGTGAAATAGAGAATAGCTAAACATACCACACAATCCCATGAAGTTATAGGAATGAATTGGACTTAGCACCCCACACATGGGTAACCAAGTCCACCTGTCCTAGTTTGGATTATGCTTAGGGGTATAAGCAACCTGCATAGCAAAAATATTTATATTTTTATTACAGCATCCCTTAAGCATAATCTCCTACAGAAGATAATGATTAGACTAAGATCATCCCATCATCTAGTCTGCACACATACACCCTAACATACAATCTAAAACATTACATCACAAAACAAAATCAGGCATCAAACCATGCACTACCCTAATATAGAGCTAAAAATAATGACTTAGCCTAATGTGTGTGCCATTTAAGGCTTGTGTGGCATGACTTAGCTAGGCTTTAAGGTTGGAATTTTTAAAGTATAAAGGAATCAACTTAGAGGGTGGTTTCATTTAAGTGATTTAGTTGATTTGTTAATTTTATTTGATGATTTTATTTGGTTTGAATGAAACTACACTTAATTACTAAATGTTATAAATAGAAGAAAATAGAAGAGAACTTCTCTTTCCTCCCCTCCTTAAGTAGCTTCTAAGCTTGATTCATTAGTGATTTTTATTTAGTGAATATTTTATTATGTGTTTTAATTAATCCTAAGTTTAGATTTGCTCTAAATAAACTTATTTTAAAAGAAAGGTGTCTTAGGATTAATTAAGGTGAATTACTATCATAAAAAACATAATTATTTATTTCTTTCCAACATGTGTATCATGCACATGAATAATCTTAAGTATATCTATACATCCAATGCAAATTTTGCACACCTTAATGATGAGTGCTAAGAGATGTTGTTTAGGAAAATTTGGATATTCCATGAATGCATGATTTTGTTGTGTTGAAAAGAGATGGATTCTTTTATCCATTAATCAAATGCACATCCACAAGTATAAAAGACATAAGTGAGTACGACACAATTATTTTCTACACCGGTATAAGGTACAAGACTTTCTTAGGCTACTTAAAGCCTCGCAAATAGAGATGTCCGAAATATACCACTTTTCTTAAATACACGTGTATGTACAAAAATAATATAAATGATGAAGAATCATGCAAAATATTTTATTTGTTTATTTGATTTTGGTTGTATCATTTACATGTGTAATGTGAGGATCCTTCTTAAGTCATAACATAGAAGTGTATAGCAATAGATTTAAGCAAGTGTTATGTTCTTTTCAAATGAACTATATACAAATCCTATACAAACCCATGTTAAGAAAAAGAAGAAATTCACATAACACATTTTATGCTATAATCATATGCAAGCTTATAAGTATTTATAAGTAGCATGCCTTCATTTATAATCTTTGTTTTATAGGGTTTGAAAATAATTTTTGATTTAATAGTGATAATAGGCACTCATATTCTTACTTTAGCCAAAACATGCAATTTAACATAAAGGAAACATTTCATTTTTTTTATTTTTCAAAAAGATATAAATCCATGATTTCATATTGCATATAATATTTAGCATGCTTGGAAAAAAATAAAGTTAGATAAGCATGTAACTTCATTCACCCTAATTAATTCCTAAAGACAATCCTATGAAATAAGATCATTTAAAGTGAATCAACATTCTTTAAAGAGATTTCTATTTTTGTTCTGAATTTGATTTTGAAAATGATTTGTGAGAAAGAGTTTGTTGATCCTAGCCTATTTCCCCCATGTGTGAATCAACTTAGTTTAATTTTAGAATATTTAGATTGATTTTATGTGTTGTTTAGGTTAAGGTGTGAATTAAGTCCATTATTACCCTTACACCACTAACATAATTAACCAAATAATTATGAGTCAATATATATACAACTAAATGGAATTTAAATCAGTAATGCACCTAAGAAAGAAAGGGGCCTAATGCAATTGCAATTTTTTTAATTAATTAGCTAGGTTTTCATTAAGTACTTTCATAACCCTCCCACACATGTGGGTTGGATATGATTTCTTTAAGCTTACCTTAGGCTCTTGAACACCTAAGGATCTACCCAACAAGAGATTGATTAAGTTTAGATTAATTTTGGAAGTTTGATTAAGCTAATTAAGTAGATCATTAGTGGATTAATCCTTAATTATGTTTGGATTAAGGAAGTAATGGTGTTTAGGGAATAACTTTGGGAAAATACCCCAAACTCATTCCATAAACCTCCTACTTACTTAAACAAAGTTTAATTATCTCAATTAAGTAATTAAACCATTGCTCACATGCTTAATTACTCTTGATTACATTAAGAGGGTGATTAGGGATTCATTAATTGATTTATCTAATTAACTTATTAATAAATTCTAAGAAAATTTGGGGAGGAAGAAATCATCCCACTAAGTATGTCTGTGAAATTTGGAATTAATTAATGAATTAATAAAAGAGTAATTAGGATAATTCAATTTTTAATCAAACCCTAATTAAGCAAAATCTACTTCTCAAAATCAATTAAAAATAATTTTATTGGATTCCCCTCTGAATTATCTTTAAAATGAACTTGAGTTTGCATTTTTTAAAATTTTCTATATTTAGATATGAATTTATGAAGTTTATGTGATTGTTGCTTAATTAAATGGCCTAATTAATTAACTAATCCCATCAGCGCCACATGGACCATTGACATGGTGCATTGCGTGTATGGATGGTTGTTATATTATATCGCAACATCGCCGATGGCTATGCACTTTCACCTAGGATGTTCGATCAAAGATTGGATGGTCAGGAATAAGCCTGTGGTTCAAAAGGATTTAATCAATGAATCTAGTGAGATTTAATTAGGGTCGTCCATCCAAAATATGCGAAATGGATGGCCCATGATTCATCCCTGTCTAAGCTGTAGGAGATGGAGACCGTCCATCCTCCATGGCTTGATCTGAGCTCACTTGAGCTCGGATTAGGCAGAGATTCAACCCACACCATCAAGAGGTATAGGGAAGAACATCCAATGGTTGAATTTTAATGGGATTATAATTTCCTTCACAAAAGACCAAGCATTTTTCAATGGAGGATCAGTTTTGAGTCATACCTTATCAGAGGCTATCACCAGTGCTTCTAGCAGAGGAGGTAGCTTCATCTAGTGGAGATGAAGCTCTGTTGAAAGTTCCAAGCCTCAATTTGAAGTGGATCTTCTAATTGACCAATGCTCCCTCCAATGGCTTGCGACTTTGGTCTAGGTCTCCCTTCCGGTGGCTTGGGTGTGCGGGAAAAGCTTCGAGTGAGCTCAACTTGCCTCCTTGATGGTGCTTGCAATGTGAATTGAACTTTGATTGAGAATAGAGTAAGTTTGAAATTTCCCTCACCTCCCCTATTTCAATTTTGAAGAAATCCGAGAAGGGGAAATTCAAATGAGCTTGGGAATCCTTGAAGAAGCTTAGAGAAGCTCAGTTTGGGTTCCTAGGGCTCAATCGAATGCAAGGAACTTTGCTTGAGAGAGAATGATGGGGAGTATATCTCCCCCTACTTGGATCGGACAACTGAGGGTTTCTCTTACATTTTGGATCAATTGATGAGATTGAATGGGTTGTTTTGGTTGTTAGGAGCACCATGTGCTTCAATTTTGGCAGAGGAGTGGAGGGGAGGAGGTGTACATGTGTTAAATGAGTGTGGGAGGTGATCGAAGTGGAGAATTTTCATTGGATGAATCGATTTAGCCTTGGGTTGGGTCATGGTTGACCCAAACCCATTAGGTCATGTGCACCAACCCTCCTTAGTATCCATATGGTCCACTAAGAGGTTGTCAAGTGACCATGAGAAGGAATTGGCCAAATTCCAAGTGAATTTGGCCATAAGTTACCCTTTGACCCAAGGGTAAAATGGTCATTTGGCTTTGAATTTTATTTAAACATATTTAAGATGTTTCAAAAATAGGTTGGGCCAAATTTCAAGGAATTTGGAATTGATTTGATATGATTTGGCACAAGTTGACCCATTTAGGTCAAAATGGATCAACTTGGATCAAGTTGACCAATTGGTCAAATTGGGTCAAACCATGGGTTAGGTCAAGTTCAAATGATCATTTGGAGTGATTTAGTATCATTGGTTTCATTCAAATTGGTTTATATTTAGTTTTTGCTCATTTGAGTTCACTAGGTTAAATGGGACAAGTTGACCAATTTGACTCCTTTGACCCAATTGGGTTAGGTCATGGGTTGGTTTAGATATAATTGATCATTTGTAATGTTTTGCAAGCTTTGGTTTCAATCAATTTTGGTTTGGTTAAGTTTTAAGTTAATTTGACTTTTTAGGTCAAGTTGGGTTAATGGTCAATTGGGCTTGGTTGGGTCTATTTGGCCAATTGGAGCTTTAGTCAAGTTCAACAAGTGATTTAGAATGAATTTGACCTATTGGTTGCAATCAATTTGGCTTGGATCAAGATTTGATATATTTTGACTTTTTAGGTCAACTTGGGTCAAGTGGCCAATTGGGCTAGGTTTGGCTCAATTGATGGCTTGGTCAAGTTCAATCATTGTTTATGAATTGGTTTAGATCAATGGTTTCAATCAATTTGGCCTATAGTAGATTTTGGCTAGTTTAGGTCTCATTTGGGTTAAGTGTTGACTTGGTCAAAGGCTAAATTTGACTTGATGTTGACCTCATTTTTAGAATTAGCTCTCAACCCGTCCATCTTAGGCATATGACTCCTCTTAGACTTTAAGAGTTCTTTAGTCTTAAGTCACATCTAGTGATTAGGTGGACACTCAACCTAGTCCTAGAGACTTAGAAGAGTTAGTCATAGGAATAGGTCATGCCTTGGGGTGTTGGAAAACTTGCCCCTTAGCTTGAACAATTCCTCACTTTCCTTCATTCAAGTCAAACTCCAAATCAATCTTAATTGATTTTCTCCAAACTCAAATCAACTCCATATGATTGAAATATATGATTGAAACCCATGATCAAAATCCATCAAAATTCCTAAGTTGAAATCTTCCTAGGTCCTTAATCTTCCTCTTAAGGACTTAGCCAAAATCATGATCTAAACCAAATCAAACTAATGAGATTTTCTCATAATTCATTTTTATTCTCATTTATATTCACATATATGAATGAAATATAAATTCAATCTAATCAAACTAAACTCAAAATTCCAAATCAATTCATGAAATTTTCCTAAGTCTTTCTAAATTTCCCATCATGGACTTAGCCTAAATCATGATCAAACAAATTCAAATTCATGGAATTTTCTCATAACTCATTTATATTATCATTTATATTCACATATATAGATTAAATATAAATATAAATCAATCAAATAAAATCCAAAAATTAAATTCCCAATCTAAAATTTTCTTAAGTCCTTTAAATTTCTCTTAAAGGACTTAGACTAAATTATGATCAAATCAAAGCAAACTCATGAGATTTTCTAACTCATTTATATTCTCATTTATATTCACATATATAAATGAAATATAAATATACATCAATCAAATCAAATTCAAAAATTCAAATCACTACTCCAAAATTTCCTAAGTCCTTTAAATTCCTTATAATGGACTTAACCTAGATCATGATCAAATCACTTCAAGTCCTTGAGATTTTCTCATGATTCATTTATATTCTCATTTATATTCACATATATAAATGAAATATAAATTCAAACAATAAAAACCAATTCCAAAAATCAAACTCAAATCTACTCAAAATCCAACCTAAGCCTTTCAAGTCAAAATCTTGAACTTAGCCAAATCAATTTCAAATCAAGCCAAACTCTTGATTTTCCTTCATGATTCAATCAACCCTACAATCATGAATTCATATATAAATACAAACTTCAATCACCAAATCAAAATCCAATTCCAAAATCAAACCCTAAATCCTTTCATGTTCACCCTTTGAATATGAAATTGTCAAATAGATTAAAGCCCATTTGACTTCAAACCTCTTGCAAATGGATTTATATTTTAATCATAAGTCCATGTCCATATATCAAACTCAAATCAAGCTTTTGCATTTGACCCACTTAGGCTCACTTGATTCAAAGTGACTAAAGTATCCTTATGAGTCAAATTCTTATCTAACCAAATTATTGAACTAAACTCACCTATACTCCCATCATGATCAACAATCATCATGGGATGATCAATCAACCAAATTGGGTCAAACCAAGTGAAACCTAAGGGTTGACCAAGTCAACACTTAGAAACCTAACATAGCCAAATTCCATAGGCCAAATTGATTGAAACCATTGATCTAAGTTCACTTGACCTATGTTTGAACTTAACCAACATTTGAGCTTAGCCCAATTGGCCACTTGACCCAAGTTGACCCAACTTGATCTAAAAAGTCAAAATGTGTCAAAACTTGATCTAAGCCAAACTGATTGAAACCAATGGGTCAAGTTTATTCCAAATCACTTGTTGAACTTGACCAAAGCACAATTGGCCAACTAGACCTAACTTGCAATTGACCTTGGGCTAACTTGACTAAAGGGGTCATGTTGAGTCAAATTTGAACTTAACCAAAATTGATTGGAATCAAAGATACCAATCCACTCCATATGACTAACCAAACCAAACCTACCGATGACCTAGCGCAAATAGGTCAAATAGGTCAACTTGACCCATTTAACCTAAATGATGTCATATGAGCCAAATTCAAAACTAATCCAAATTGAAACAAATCAAAGCCACCAAAACATTTCAAATGGTCATATGAACTTGACTCAACCCTTGGTTTGACCCAATTTGACCAATTGGTCAACTTGACCCAAGTTGACCCATTTTGACCTAAATGGGTCAACATGGGCCAAACCTTATCAAATGAATTCCAAATCTCATGAAACTTGGCCAAACCTAGTTTCTCCACGTACCCAACATATCTAAATTGATAAATTAGCAAAATGACCATTCTACCCCTAGGCCATAGATTAAATTATGGACTAATCCTTGGGTAATTTGGTCATACCCTCTTCATATCAACTTGATGCCTTCCTAATACCTCAAGTGGACCTAATGAAGAGTGGTGCACCCAACCCAATGGGTTTGAGTCAGCCCAAATGGCCCCAAGGCCAAACCCGACCCCATGGGTCAAATTTGCTAATTCAAAATTCATCCTCCACCTAATTTGATGCACATGGGAGGTTGGCAATCCACTCAAGGCCTCAAATTGACCATGTGCAAAGAGCTAACAGAAAAAAAAAACCCCTCCAATTTGGTCAATTGGATCAAAATGGCAAGATAGGTGTCGGTCGTCCGATTGCCATAGGGAGATATACTCCCCCTAATTCAATTTAAAATTATGATTCCCTCATTCAATTGAAGCTAGAGAGTGTTAGGAAAGATCAGAGAGCCATCCTAAGCTTTCTAAGAGGGATTTGAAAAGTGATCTTCTCAATTTTCTCCATTGAAAAATAGGGGAGCTCACTTGAATCCTCAACTTCCCCTACACTCAAAACTACTTCAATTCCTATTGTACATTCCCTCTAAGAATCAATTCGAGTGCACCCAAGCTCTCATTTGAGTTCCCAAAGCAAGGAGAGGAGGAATTGAATCAAAGTTGGAAGGGAGATCAAGTGGTGTTGGTCCATAGGAAGATCCACTCAATCCCAAGGCTTAAAACTTTCAATAGGGCTTCGTCTCCACTAGACGAAGCTACCTCATCGAGCTCGAGCACCGGTGATCACCTCCGGTGAGGTATGGAATTTTCCAACCACTTAGCTTAGGGGGTGTTGGTCTTTTGTGAAAGCAATTTTCAAGTCATGTAAAATCCACCATTGGATATGCTCCTTATTATCTTTAGATGGTGTGGGAACAATCTTGTTCCAATCCAAGCTCAATCGAGCTCGATCTTCCCTAAGATCATGGATGACCTCTATTAATCCTAAGGGAAGAACTCGGGTGATCGTAGCCATCCATTCACACATTTTGGATGGATGGCCATGATTATTCCCACGTTTAGAAAATCCTTTATCCTTTTATAAACCGTTGGATGATCCTTGGCCGTCCAATCTTTGATCGAACACAAGGGATCAAAGTGCATCCTGCCGCGGCGCCGTCACCCTGATGTGACATTAAAGTAAGTGTCTCATGGTGTGATGCATGTAAAGCGTCTTCCGCCATTGTGAGTGAGTGAGGGATTAGTTAGGGAATTTAATTAATTTTAATTAATCGCTTAACCTTCAAAAATTCATATCTCCGTCAATAAAATTTAGAAAAATATGAGGTAAAATCCTATGGAAAGATAATTCAACTTAGAATATTTTAAAAATAATTTCAATGGATTTTGAATCATTCTTTTATCTGATTTTGGGTTTTTATTAGAAATTATATTTTGCTAATTACCTATAATTAAACCTCTAATTAATCACAAACTTCTTGGGTATATTTTAGGAGATGAGTTTTGCCTCCCCTAATTTTCTTGGGATTTGTTAAAGGTTTAATTGGGGGAATTGCAAATATGTTACTTAATTACTTTTTTTCTTAAGGATGATAAGTGGTTTGGATTAGTGTTTTAATTCATTATTAAGGTTGATTAAGGTTAGATCAAATGGATGAGAGGAATAATTTTGGGGCATTTCCCTAAGCTATTCCTAAACCCCTTTTCTTTCCTTAATCCTCTCTTAATTGGGGTTAATTCATTAATTATTCTTTTAATTAATTTCTAAAAATTCTAAAAATTTCGAACTTAATTAATCTACTTTGGGTAGATTCTTGGGTGTTTAATAGCTAAGTTCAATTAAGGAAAAAAACTCAATTCATATGTGTGAAAGGGTGTTTTGAAATTACCTAAGTTAAACCCCTTAGTCTAATTAACCATTAATCATGAGCCAAATTGCATTAGGCCCTTTCTTCTTAGGTGCATTGCAAGTTTAAATTCCTTATGAGTTTTTATGTCATATCATTGGTTCATAATTACTTAGTTAATTATGCTAAGGTGGTGTAGATAAGCATTAATTAATTTTCTTAATTTATACCTTAACCTAATTAATACATAAAAATGAATCTAATCATCTAAAAATTAAACAAAAATACCAAACACATGTGGAAATGGGTTAGGAACGGGAAACTAAATTTACATTTTCAAAATTAAATCAAACTTAGGAGAAAACAAAAATCACATTGAATACACTTTGATTTATTTTAAACTTTCTTATTCCATAAGAATATCTTTAGGATTTAATTAAAGTGAATGTGTTTACATGCTTTCATTGCTTTGATTCTTTCTCCAACATGTTAAATTTGTATGTCATGTGGTTTCATGCATCCATATTTTTCAAATTCAAATTTAAAAATGAAATTGTTTACTTTATGTCAAATTTGCATGTGTTGACTAAAGTAGAAATATTAGTGGCTATTATCACTACTAAATTCAAATATTTTTAAAAATATATAAATCAATTATCAAATATAAAAGTGTGCTACTTATAGTATAATTATAAGCTTGCATGGGAAAGAATATAAGGATGTGCTTAGCATTAATTTCCTTTCTCTCTTATGTTAGTATAGTTTTGAATAGGAGTTGGTAAGATATATGGTTCATTTCAAAAGAATCTAACACTTACCTGATTCTATATCCTATTCATTTCTATGCAATCACTTAAGAAGGGTTATTTATGCTTGCACACATAAGTGGCATAAGTAAAATTAATCAATTAATACTACTTTTGCATTTTTTTTGCTTTTCCATTCATTTCTTTTATACACATATTTCTATTTAAGGAAAGTGATATAGTAGTCTAGACAACCCCAAGATTGTCAGGCTTTAAGTAGCCCTAAGTAGGTCTTATACCTTACACCTCTGGTTAACAATAGCACTATACTCACTTATGCATTTCTTACTTTCATGTGTGTATGTGAAAAATTGGATAAAGAAACCCTTTTCTACTTGAGAAAAAAATCATGCATAGTGAACTTCCAAGTTTCTTTAAATGGATTACTTAGCATGCATCATAAAGTATGTTAAATATTCTCATTTGTATGTATATATATGCTTAGGACTCATTCATATGCATGTTATACATGTTGGGAAAGAAATGATGTGATGTGTGTTATGTAAATTTGGTTATTTTATTTAATCTAAAAATGCCTTTCTTTTGAATGGATTTATTTAGAGTTCATCTAAACTTAGTATTAATTAAAAGACTTAATCAAAATATTCACTAAATAAAACTAAAAATATGAATCTACTTTGAAATTTACTTAGGTTAGGAAAGAGAAGTTCTCTCTCTTCCTCTTCATAACTTAGTAATTAATTGTAGGATTCACTTGAACCAAATCAAAATATGAAATAAAATCAACCTAAAATAATTAAACAACTTAAATGAAACCCTCCTCTAAGTTGAACATGTTTTCACACTTAGAAAATTCTAACTTAAAGCCATAGCTAAGCATACCACACAAACCTTCAAAGCATATAAATTAGCCTAAGTCACCACTTCTAGCTTTAGGTTAGGGCGGTGCATGGTTTGATATTTTATTTTATTTTATGATATATGTTTTATACTGGATGTTAGGATGTATTCTCATAGAATGAATGGTATGACACTCTTAGTCTAATCATTATTTTTTTGGGGATTGTGCTTAATATCATAAATAAAAATATAAATGCTTTTTCTTAGGTGCTTATACCCCTAAGCATAATCCAATAGTGGACTTAGTCACCCATGTGTGGGTGATAAGTCCAATATACATGCTTGGGATTTGTGTGGTTTGTTTCATCTAATAACTGTGTTAGTTAGATTTCCATTCTTTTCCTTTTCATGTAAATTTGTGCAATTAGGATTTTGGAATGATTGTTATGGGGATTAGATGAGCATTGGTCATAAGATCCCATCTTATGCACCATGTGAAACCTTGGAGCATCTACACCTTCCAACCATCCAAAAGAAGGAACCAAAGAAGAAAAGAAGAAGAAGAAGAAAAAGAAGAAAAGAAGAAAGAAGAAATGAAGCTTGAAGACCCCATAACAATGAATTCTTGCTTAATTGTAATTTAATTCATTTGTAATAGGTTGTATAAGGGTAGAGCTCGTTACCCAATTTGATTTTTTGGTTTGTATGGTGGTGCACCACAATGACCTTTTATTCTTTTGTGATTAGTTTTATAAATTGATTGATGATTTGTTTAGCTTTTGCATTAAGTGGCATATTTTCCTAGTTTCTTCCTTGCTTTATGTATGGCTGGATGTGGATTAGGCTCTTTAGAAAAATAAATCTTTTACCAAACTTAACTCAAAATTAAAATAAAGAACTCATAACCTCACCTAAAGCTTAGGTTTAAAATCAAGATAAAAGAATTAGCAACCCTTAGCTGGATGAGTATTTCTTTTACAATATCATGCAAATGCATCTTATTTCACTCTTGATTGGAGGGCTTCCGCCCTTGCCAGAGAAACTTGGCTTGACCTTTGAGAGCCATGGTGGAAACACACCTCCTTCTCGTGATTTTGGCCAATAACTTTATTTCTCATGCATTAGGCATATGAATCCTATTAGCTGAGTCAAAATAATTGTCCAAAAAAAATAAAATAAATTTGAATTGCATTAGATTTAGGTCATCTGAAGCATGCCCTTACATGATCTAGTCTCTTTAGGGAGTGAGTTTAAGGACTCAGTCTCTTTCTAAATAAGTAAAACCTAGCTATCTTGCATAAGCATAATGACTTGCCTATATGTATTTAAAATTGTAGGAGGAGTTAGTTGGGCACCCCGTGTTGTAAGTCCAAGTCGTGGTGGTTTATCCTCTCTGGAGGCAAACCAATACCCATTTTCACCTTAGATTTAGGTTGTGCTTCTTGCCAAAGCTCCCTAGATTTAGGTTCTGAGGTTGCTTCTCCCTTTGGGCCATAAGCATAATTCTCACCTCTTAGGCATTTCCTTAATCTGTGTTAAGGAATCATAAGTCCTTCTAATAAAAATTCAACTCAAACATTAAATCAATTTCAAAATGTAAAAGCCCAACTATAGATAGTTTGAGATGCTAGGTTTCTAGCATGGCATCTCCTACTTATCTTTCTTTTGGTTTCAATAACTCCTCTTTGATCAATCATTTGATCTTTAAAAATAAACTAATCGATTGATAGTCTTTTCCTATTGAGATCTTTAAAGACAATGATCATTTACCTTAATCGAGAGTTTCCTAAGGAATCCCCATTCCTTAGGATGTAATTAACTATGAGGGCTTGCCCCTATAGGAAACTTAACGAAATTGGTTTAAAATAAACTCTGCTTTACTTTTTCATGTAAAGTAGGGGAAGAATCTATACATATGAATCATCCTTAGAGTCCTTATTGAGGTGATTAGGTCCATTAATGGGTAGTGACTTCGATCTTTCGAGATAGTACACTATTCCTAGATGACATACTCGATCACCTTAATAAGTATATCTATGGATCTGTGTGTCATCCAAAAAAGATGAATTTTTATAGTCTTCCCTTTCCTTTTCTTACCCATAGATTTGAAGGTGACTCTATAGAAATTTTTCTCCACAGATTTTTTTATTGACTTCACTGGGGATGGTTCTTCTCTCCATCTTTGGTAAATGATCATTGTCTTTGAATATCGATAGGGTTTATAGTCTATGAATCCAGACTATATTTCTTCTTTGGCACTTAGCTTATTTCATTCTTAGTTGAGTTAGCAACATCTTGGTTTTAGGACCTCATTCCATGTTGGTCTTAAAACTTGGTTCTCCAATGGGTAAAATAAAAAAATCTAAAAAAAAGAAAACATTTAAAGACTTCCTCCTTATCATTTTATGATAAGGAAAGGTTCATCCTAAAATAATAAAAATAAAATAAATCTTCCATAAAGAACTTTGCTTTTTTTTAAAAAAAGCACCCATTTCCAAAAATGCACTTAATAAAATATTTTTGACAAAATTTTATCACTCTCATTTAACAATCCTCATAATTGTTTTATGTAGGAATTTTCACAAATAAAACTAAATTTTCCAAAAGCACAAATGAACATCTTCCTTCAATTTTATTTGAGGCAGATTTCATTTTCAAAATAAAATGAACAATCATCTTTTCAAAAATCACAATCAAAATCAATTAGAAAGTTTTCAGAAAGCTCACATGAACACCTTCATTTAATATACTCAAATTTATTAAATGAAGATTTCATTCCCAATTAAAAAATATTTAGGAAACTCCACTTAAACATATTCCACATATGATTAAGTTGTAATTCCCCTCTTTCAAAAAGCAATAATCACACAAAAAATAAAAATATCACATTTCAAAATTAAGATTGATCTCCATTCTACATGCCCAAATTTGTTGAATGGAAGTCCTCTCTTTCAAAAATTTAACTTAACAATCATATTTTCAAAATTCTAAACACATTTTGGAACTTCATTTAGCATACCCAAGTTTGCTAAGTAAAGTCTCAAAATCTAAAATCTAAATTTTTAAACATATATTTGGAACTTCATTTAACATACCCAAATTTGTTAAGTGAAGTCTCGAAATCCAAAATCCAAAAAAATTTTCAAAACACATTTGGAACTCCATTTAGGATACCCAAATTTTTTAAGTGAAGTCTCCAAATCCAAATCAAAAATTTTCAAACAACTTTGGAACTTCATTTAGCATGTTCAAATTTTCTAAGTGAAGTATCCAAACCCAAAATCCAAAAATTTTCTAAACACATTTGGAACTTCATTTAGCATACCCAAATTTGTTAAGTGAAGTCTCCAAATCCAAAATCCAAAAAATTTCAAAACACATTTGGAACTTCATTTAACATACCCAAATTTGATAAGTAAAGTCTCCAAATTCAAAACTAAAAATTTTCAAACACGTTTTTTTTGGAACTTCATTTAGCATACTCAAATTTGTTTAGTGAAGTCTCCAAATTCAAAATTTAAAATTTTCAAACACATTTGGAACTTCATTTAACATACCTAAATTTGTTAATTCCAAATCCAAAATAAAAAAAATCACAATCATATTTTAAAATTTTCAAAACATATTTTGGAATTTCATTTAGCCTACTCAAAATTAGCTAAGTGAAGTCTCCAAAGTCAAAAAAAAAAAAAATTCCAAGCACCTTTGGAACTCCCTTCCTTAGCATACCATATTTGCTAAGGAGAAGTTTCCATTTTCAAAACCAAAACAAATCAAAAATTTTGAACACATCTTTGAATTTCATTTAGCATACCAAATTTGCTAAGTGAAATTTATTTCAAAAACTATGGACTTCATCTTTAGCATACCAAATTTGCTAAAGTAAAGTCTCCACTTTCAATCACATCAAAACAAAATGAAACACCTTAGGATTCCCTTAGCATACCAAATTTGCTAAGGATCCTACTTTTTAAAAATCAAAATATCAAAACAAAAATGAAACACTTAGGATTTCCTTAGCATACCTAAATTTGCTAAGGATCCTACCTTTTCAAAAATCAAAACATCAAAAAAAAAAATGAAACACTTAGGATTTTCTTAGCATACCTAAATTTGCTAAGAATCCTATTTTCAAAAATCAAACAAAACACACTTGGATTCTTCACTTAGCATACCTAAATTTGCTAAGTGGGAATTCCAAATTTCCAAAATCAAAACAAATTCACAAAAAGAAACAATCACTTTCAAACACTTCACTTAGCATACCCAAATTTGCTAAGTAAAATTCAAAAATAACCAAACAAAAAACAAAATCAATTTGACCCTTACTTTAACATACCCAAATTTGTTAAAGGAAAGGGTCCTCAAATAAAAAAAAAATTCAAATTCAAACAAAAAACATGTATGGAAGCATCCTTCAAAAATTTGAATCCATATTTCAACATACCTAAATTTGTTGAAGTTGGATTCATATTCAAAATTCCTCTTTCAATCAATCTTCCATTGGAACCCCACTTAACACTTCCAAGTTGTTGGATGTGGTTCAAATTCAAAATTCAAAAAATCTATAAAGATAAAATGACAACTCATTTCTCATTAGATTCTTACGCTAGTGTAGTACGCTCAATTAGTTTTACAAGTTGTTTTGAAATGCCGGTTCACAAAAGTTCATTTTTACCTTCCCCCATGGTATGGATTTGGCTTTGGACCAGCCAACTCTCGACCATACATGATCCACTTTGGTGGGGATTGAGGGAGCTAGGATTACTTGTGAGGGCACCCCCTCACTATAATAGGACCATGGTGATCAAGTCCATCATTGATTGTTACCCTCCGACTCGATGTCTCCTCACTAAGAGGAAAGAAGTCCCATCTTACCATGGCAGCCAATACATAGTGTTAGCCCCAATTATAGCTCAGTTTTCATGCCCCTGTGAGGCTTACCCTCTCATCTATACCTCTAAGGGTAAGGCTCTAGTCTGTGGTTTTCCCTCCCCTTTTGAGTATGGGTCTAGCTCTACCTCCCATCCCATCTGCATCACACGTAGGAATAAGAACCGCATGATCGGCATCACACCGTGATCAGGTGATGGAGGCAAACAAGCTCATCGAGGAGTTCCCCATTATCACTTCACCACCGGGTTATAGAAACTGCCCATCCTCTCTCGAGAGAGGATGTTAGGAGGATTCTCATCACCTCCTCCAGGTGCACAATAGCGCTACTGTGAGCAAGAGGTCATGCGCCTCGATGCCTTGCCACCGTAGAGCAAAAGCATGGTTGCTCGAGTCTCAATTTGATCTGATCCATCATCTCCCATAGTGTGGGGAAGCATATCCACTAGGAGAGGGCTTGAGAGCCCATGCAACACATATTACTAGCAGGGAGAGGTGGAGGTTCACCGTAAGTTCTGACCGCTTTATTGATTTTCCAATGCTACCTAAGTCAACTATATTAACAGTATCCTTCTTACTGGGATTAGTCACAATAGGAGGGTAGTTCCTATGCATAGAGAGTCGGTGGTGTCTCCACCCCACCGCTCTACCCCTCGTCCGCCATTACTAGTTCAGGTTACACTATCTCCTATTCTAGCAAAGGCCATGAAGGCCATATCCGAGAAGCAAGCTCATTGATCTATATGGCGAGGGATCCTACTTCTCTACACCACCCATTATGGCAAGGTGCTCTCCTCTTGACCTTCTACCCAAGTGGTGGAAGAGTGGCGACCCAAAGCATCGTGGTCATCCCTTCACCAACTCGCCTGTGAGCGTGGATGGAGATGGTGATATTTCATAATATAGATGATAGTCCAGCATGATAGTGGAACATTCTACGATTGATACCCCTCTCATAGTTAGTGGTAGTCAGGAGTTTCATTCATCTAGCTAGTATAGTCCACATAGGATTGACTCTCCAGTGACAGGCGAGGTCCGGTGCCTCTCAATACACGATAGTGATCACACTAGTCAACCTAGATTATTTGTACCTGATTAGATGGATCATTCTTTAGATGAGATAGTGGCACATTATTTCATGGAAAAGAAGAAGATCTTGGGCTACGACTAGTTAGATGAAGAGAAAGTCAGCTTCAATCCCAATGAAGATGACTTATTGGGAGACTCAGCTAGAGTCTGCATGGTTGACACTAGAGGATCTCTTCTTAGGGAACAACAAGCTATGGAAGGTGATGAGCTTGATTAAGAATATATCAGACGCCCACACCTCACATCAAAGGCGTAAGATGAGCGATTGATAGGATTACAGTTACAAGACTTATTAGCAGTAGTTTCTGCTTTTAAAAAATAATCCCCTTAGTTCATCCTACTACAATGCCAGTGTTAGTGCATGTCTTGGAACCCCAAGACTCTACCTCCTGTTGAGCAAGGTAGCACTAGAATGTATAGGAAGGTAGTGGAAAGTACCTCCATATAAGAAAAATATTCAAAATCCATGGTTGAGCAATAAATGAAGGATGCTTTGGCTCAAGCCAGGGGAGGATCATCAGTTCTAAAGGGTAGACCCTACCTAGAGGAATTTGATGCTATCCAATATCCCAAGGGTTTCATGCCACCATCCTTCAAAAGCTTTAATGGTAGTGGAAACCCAAGGCATCATAGCATTTCGTGAGGCAACAATGCAGTGGCGTGATGCTTGCTTTTTCCTCTTTCATTAGTAGCCTATTGCTTTGATTGGTATGAACTTCCCAATGATTTAGTAAAGATATTTGTGAGTTAGAGCAACTCTTCATCAAGAGGTTTGGAGCTCAGAAAAGGGTTATAGGTGATCTTGTAGTACAACAACACCATGAGTCCCTTATTTATTATATTCTCTGATGGTGTAACCTGAGTATGAAGTGTGAACCACAACTGTCTGAACAACATGTCATTAAGATTCTCTTGAAGAATATCCATGGCTCGATTGCCTTCATGCTTAAGTGCTTCACTATCAAGACATTTGAGATGCTAATCAACAAGGAGGCTAGTCTACAAGGAGATGCCAAATAGTTACTTTTTGAAGATTAGTTGCCCAAGAAGAAAAGATGAAGCTGAGTAGCAGGTGATAAGGGAAGCAGCCAACTAGAGATCATTCAAGAGACCACAACCTCACCACCTCACCTCCTTTTACCACTCAGGCAGCCCAAAGACAACCACGCCTCCCATAGATACACCAAAGGTGCATGTATACCCACCGCCAGGTAGTTATTGTCCACCTACTCTTTTAGATAAGTTAAAAAATCTAATTCTTTTAAGAGGGAGGTAATCAGGAAGATCTTTAAGAGTTACTTAAATAAGCTTAATTTTCAGCTACCCGAGCCTCGGAGACCAGAGGAAGTAGGCAAAAGTCATGATCCAAACTTTTTCCCTTACCACCCCACCATATGCTAGGCCACATTTTGGAGGATTGCTTCACATTCAAGGACTAGCTTGAACATAGTTTCAAGATCGATGTTGTAGTTATCCCAAAGGAATACTTTGTGGAACAATCCCAAAGGAATACTTTGTGGAACAACCTTCCAATTCCATTAGGGTAATCCTTGGGGATAGCTGTGATCCTACCAAAACTAAAGAAGGTTGGGATATTTCTCTATCCAAAACCTCTAAGAAGATCATCCAAAAGATCAAGAAGCTTGGAGGTGTCAAGTCTCAAACCTCCAACACCAAGGAAGGTTTGCAAGTTGCTGCCAACTCTAGAAAGGAGGAGCTCAGCAAGATAAGATGTGTTACGAGATAGCTGGCCATCGATCATGTCCAGCCTCCACCATTGTAACTTCCACACTGGTGACTTCTTCCATTTCAGCTAGCTCTTTTGTTTCTTCTACTAGTAGAGCTCTTATATCAACAGATAAGAGCATTAAATCCCTTACTCCACTCACTTTACTTGATTTCTACTTTATACCTCCAAACAATTCCAAGAAATTGAAGAATAAAGATAGATTGAATTACATCTGTTGCACTTTGATGGGTTATCTTCTTCTATTCTTAATGATAACTCTTCAAGTTTAAATAACTATAATAATGATCTTCCTCTTTGAGAATTTTCCAACTCAATACTATGGGTTCACCTCTTGAGATAGACTTAGAATCATCCATTTGAGGGTCTCATAGGAGAAGCTAGGTGAGCCTAATGTGCGTGTAGAACCTTCCATTACCCCGCCATAAGAGATCACCAAAGTCAACCTCCGTAGTGGCAAGGTTCTAACTCCTAGGGCAACACCTCAAGATAGAGGGAAACAAGTCATTGGTATTGAAGTTCGAGAATCCCTTCCATAAGATGCTCCACCCTTGGATATGCTTGTGGAAGACCAACTGAAGGTAGACTACAACATCCTTTCTCATCTAAAAAGTTACCATCTAAGCTAAGCATATATGATGCCCTTATCTTACCCAAAGAGATGAGGGAACCACTAATCAATGTTGTACTTGATTCTAAATATGGTTAGATCAGCTAACCTCTATAAGTGAGGAAGCACATTATGAAAAAGAAACTCAAGGGATCACATTAGCAGATGAAGACCTTCTTCTGGGGGACTTGGAGCCCAACCGTCCCCTCTACATCACGACATGGACAAACTTTGCAGTTCTCATGGATTTAGATGCATCGATAAATATTATGAGTCTAAAGACCCTTTCCTATTGGAAGATTGACATCTCCACACTCTGAGGAGATAAGATGATGTTGAGAGGATTCAATGACCAAGGTAAGTAAGCTTTAGGTTCTATAGTGTTACCTTTATAGATCAGTGACTGGAAGATTGAAGCCAAGTTCTACATCATTGATTTAAATACTTCATTCACTTCTTTGCTTGGTAGGCCTTAGATACATCAAAATAAGATCGTTCCATCCTCCCTTCATAAGTGCATCAAGTTCAGAAAAGATGGGATACCGTGTTAATAGAGATGAAAAGTCATTTTCAGTTAGAGAGGTTGAGATCTATGAGAATGCGACCTACTATCTTCCTCAAAATATTCTTTCTCGTGAACTTGGACAAAATTCAAATGCAAAATCAAAAGAAAAAGAAAAGATAAAAGAAAATGAAAAGAAAAATAAAAGTCCAAGTGAACATGAAAGGGAAAATGAAGAAGAAATAGATCTGCATATCACATTCCACCCACAGTTCAATCTATCATATGGACATGTGGTAGGATGGCTCAACCTCCACCAAATAGAGGTAGAGGTAGAAATAGAGGCAATTCTAGAGGTGGGAGACCCCTTGTTGGCCTTCAGCCAATAGAGGTCATGTTCTAGTTCAAAAGAGTACCCCTACTATACACATAGACATGATTTTAAATACATGTAGGAAAGTCTTTATGCTTATGCAAGATAGCTAGGCTACTATTATTTAGAAAGAGACTACATCCTTAAACTCACTCCCTAAAGAGGCTAGGTCATGTAAAGGGACATGCTTCAAATGACCTAAATCTAATGCATCTCAAATATCATTTTTATTTTCATTTTTGGACAATCATTTTGACAGATAAGAAATGACTAATGAAGAAATCATATTATTGGCCAAAATTAGTGAGAAAGGAGGTGAGTTTCCACCATGGCCATCAAAGGACAAGTCAAATTCAAATGTTGGCTTGGTCAAGTTCAAACATAAGTCATGAGTGAACTTAGATCAATGGAATCAATTTGGCCTATGGTCAAATTTTAATGTAAGGTTTCATTTCTTGACTTGGTCAACCCTTAGGTTTGTCTTAGTTTGAAATTTGATTGATTGATCATCCCATGATGATTGTTTATCATGAGAGAAAAAATGAGTTAGTTCAATCCAATTTGGTTAGATCAAAAGTTGGCTCATAAGGTACTTTAGGTCACTTTAGGTGTGAAGTGGTCAAAGGCTTGGTCAAAGCTTGATTGTGGTTGATCTTGCATATGAACTCATGATTGAAATATAAATCCATTTACAAGTAGTGAAGTCAATGGATTTTGATCCATTTGATTCAAAGGAAGAATATGAAGGGTCTTGGGTTTGATTTTGTTTGGGTTTGATTGAATGATTGAAGTTTATATTTATATAAGAGCTCATGAAGGATTGATTGAACCATGAAAAATCAAGGCTTATTTGGAATTGAGGCTAAATTCATCTTGAAAGGCTTAAATTTAAGAATGGATTTGAGTTTGATTTTTTGGAATTGGTTTTGATTGTTTGAATTTATATTTCATTTATACATGTGAATATAAATATGAATATAAATGGATAAAGAGAAAATTTCAAGGATTTGAAAGAGTTTAATCATGATTTAGGTTAAACCAAAGGAATTTAAAGGATTTAAAGAAAATTTTAATTTAAAATTTAATTTTTGAATTGGATTTGATTTATTTATATTTATATTTAATTTATATATGAGAATATAAATGAGAATACAAATAATTTTTGAGAAAATCCATGAGTTTGAATAGATTTGCTCAAGGTTAAATCCATTAATGAAAAATTATGGGATTTAAGGGAAGATTTTAAATTTGGAATTTAATCTAAGGTTTGATTGATTGATTTATATTTATATTTCATTTATATATGTGAATATAAATGAAAAATAAGTTTGAGATAATCAAGGATTTGAATATTTGATCAAGGTTTAGATTGATTGGCTAAGTCCTTTAATGGAAGATTAAAGGACTTAAGAAAATTTGGAATTTGGAATTTGATTGTTTTGAATTTACATTCATTTATATGAGAATATAAATGAGAATAAAATGAAATTATTTCTCAGGTTTGAATAGTTTGAATCATGATTTCTAAGTCTTTAAGGTATTAGACAAAATTTGGACTAATTTTGATGGATTTTGGTCATGGTTCAATCATGACTTGAATCATGGAATTGATTTGAGTTTGAAGGAAATAAAATAAATTAATTCAAAGTTTGACATGAAAGAAGTAAAGTGAGAATGGTTTAGGCGAAGTTTCAACACCCCAAAGACATGATTCCTAAGTTAACTTTTCAAGTCTCTAATTAGGTGGAGTGTCCACCTAATCACTAGATGAAGACCAGGAACCCAAATGCCAAGATAAGTCCTGTTTAAGATGGAGGTGTTGATCAAAAAAATGAGGTCACCAATTAGACACTACCCAGATTACTTTTTTGGATTAGCCATTTCCCCTTTCCTAGTACCTTGGTGAATGTGGATGTACCCTCTTATTCAATAAATCAGATAGGTCTAGCCATATAAGCTTCTTCTTTAGTTTGATCCCTGCAAACCAGGTCCATGATAAAATAACTAAACAAAAAAATTAATTTATTTAGAATTCAAGCCCCAAAGGCCTCTTTCCAAGCATTCTATCTTTATGTGTAGAATTTTTAACCACTGAGTTGAGAAATAAATCTCACTCCATCACCCCAGGTCAATCGCTTTGCCATAAACAAAGTTACCTCAATCACTCTACTTTGAAAGATCTAAGACCATGATGCTTTCAAGCATGATTGATATCACCGCACTCTAAGTCGGTTTGATTTGTTACCCAAAGAAACCATCATCCCGAATCTTTATAGAAGATGTGAGTCCTCAGCTTTCTTCCTTGAATTGATCATTGCAAACAAAGGAACTCTTTAATGGATAGTTCTCACGGTAGAAGTTCCCTTTGGTTCTTAAATATGAGATCTGGCTATATGAGCTCCTTCTTAGTGTGATCCATCACAAACCAAAAAAATCCATCAACATAAATAAATTTTATAATGAAATTAATCTTGACTATCTTTGAACTGATCTAAGTCCCCTACACGCAATAGTCACCCCTGGGGTTCAATCTGCTGCTTTTGCTAATAGATTACCCAAGAATGGGTCTCTACTTTGGATAAGTCACTATGCTTTCCTAGTACCAACAAAATGCTAAAGACATCCCTTTAGTTAGTCCTACTATATAGACTACCCATTTGATTGGTAAATCTGAGTAAGCTTGGTCATGGCTCCATTTAGCATCCATTGCAAACCAAGGTTCATCTCAAAACTCAAACCTAACAAAATTGAAATAAATTCAACCCTCTTCCCTAGCAGAACTTAAATAAATCTTTTTTCTTCTCAGTGAGATTCATATCAAATCAAACCTCTCATCCCCTTGTGGATGACTTGAACCTGCTTCCCTAGTGGAAGGTTCACACTCTATCCCTTAGTGATTTTCCCTCTCTCTTATGTCTTGGACATAAGTAGAGCCACATTGCACTAAGCTCTAGAATCTTTCTATGCTTTGGGTTAAGGGTAGATATTTTCTGTTAGTGCTTGTGATCTTTCAGTGTTGTTGATCATATCGGTCAACACCAATATGTGCGGTGTTCTTTGTCAATCACGTCACACCTATTGGGTGCCCTTTGTTGACCTCATTTTTAGAATGAGCTCTCAACCTGTCCATCGTAAAAATAGGAGTTCTCTTAGACTTTAAAGAGTTTCTTAGTCTTAAGACACATTTAGTGATTAGGTGGATACTCAACCTAGCCCTAGAAACTTAGAAGTGTTAGCCATAGAAAAAGGTCATGCCTTAGGGGTGTTAGGAAAATTTGCTTACCCTTAGCTTGAACAATTCATCACCTTCCTTCCTTCAAGTCAAACTCCAAATCAATCTTATTTGATTTTCTCCAAACTCAAATCAACTCCATGTGATTGAAATCCATGACTGAAATTCATGATTGAAATCCATGATTGAAACTCATGATTGAAACTCATGAATGAAATTCCTAAGTCCAAATCCTTCTTAAATCCTTAAACTCTTTTTAAGGACTTAGCCTAGATCATGATCTAAACCAAATAAAAATAATGAGATATTCTCATAATTCATTTATATGCTCATTTATATTCACATATAAAAATGAAATGTAAATTCAAACCAATCAAATTCTACTCAAAATTTAAAATCAATTCATGAAATTTCTTAATTCCTTTAAGTTCTCTTCTTAAAGACTTAACCAAAATCAAGATCTAAACTATATCAAACCCTTGAGATTTTCTCATAATTCATTTATATTCTCATTTATATTCACATATATAAATGAAATATAAATTTAAACTAATTAAATTAAACTCAAAATTCAAAACCAATTCATGAAATTTCCTAAGTTCTTTAATTCACTTCAAATCCCTACTTAGCCTAAATCATGATCAACCCAATTCAAACTCATGGGATTTTCTCATAACTCATTTATATTCTCATTTATATTTGCATATATAAATGAAATATAAATACAAATTAATCAAATCAAAATTCCAAATCTAAAATTTCCCAAGTCCTTTAAAATTCCTTTAATGGACTTAGCCCAACTCATGACCAAATCACTTCAAATCCTTGAAATTTTCTCATGATCAATTTATATTCTCATTTATATTCACATATATTAATGAAATATAAATTCAAACAATCAAAACCAATTCCAAAAACCAAACTCAAATCCACTCAAAATCCAACCTAAGCCTTTCAAGTCAAAATCTTGAACTTAGCTAAATCAACTTCAAATCAAGCCAACCCTTGATTTTTCTTCATGATTCAATCAAGAATTCAATCATGAATTCATATATAAATACAAACTTCAATCACCAAATCAAAAATTAATTTAAAAAATCAAACCCTAAATCCTTTCATATTCTTCCTTTGAATATGAAATTGTCAAATGAATCAAAACTCATTTGACTTCAAACCACTTGCAAATGGATTTATATTTCAATCATAAGTCCATATACAAGATCAATCAAACTCAAATCAAGCTTTGACCAAGCCATTTGACCCACTTAGGCTCACTTGACCCAAAGTGACCTAAAGTACTTATGAACCAAATTATAATCCTAACCAAATTGGATTGAATCAAACTTACCTATGCCTCTCATCATGATCAACAATCATCATGATGATCAACCAAATTAGGTCAAACCAAGTCAAACCTCGGGTTGACCAAATCAACACTTAGCCCAAAATGAAATCTAACATAGCCAAAATCCACCATAGGCCAAATTGATTGAACCATTGATCTAAGTTCATTCATGAATTATGTTTGAACTTGACCAAGTTAACATTTGAGCCTAACCTAGCCCAATTGGCCACTTGACCAAGTTGACCCAACTTGACCTAAAAAGTTAAAATGTGTCAAAACATGATCTAAGCTAAATTGATTGAAACCAATGGGTCAAGTTCATTCCAAATCACTTGTGGAACTTGACCAAAGCCTTAATTGGCCAATTAGACCAAATCTAGCCTAATTGACTTTAGACACAACTTGGCCTAAAGGGGTCTTGTTGAGCCAAATTTGAACATAATCAAAATGGATTGGAAACAAAGATACCAATCCACTCCATATGACTAACTAAACGTAAACCAACCCTTGACCTAGCTCAAATAAGTCAAATGGGTCGAATAGGTCAACTTGACCCATTTTACCTAAATGAAGTCATATGAGCCAGATTCAAAATTAAATCAAATTGAACCAAACCAAAGCCACCAAAATATTTCAAATGGTCATATGAACTTCACCTAACCCTTGGTTTGACCCAATTTAACCAATTGGTCAACTTGCCCCAAGTTGACCCATTTGACCTAAATGGGTCAACATGAGCCAAACCTTATCAAATGAATTTCAAATCTCATGAAACTTGGCCAAACAAAGTTTCTCCTCATACCCAACATATTCAAATTGAAAATTCAAAAAAATGACCATTCCACCCCTAGTCCATATAATAAATTATGGACAAATCCATGAGTAATTTAGTCATGCCCTCTTCGTATCAACTTGATACCTTCCTAATAACTTAAGTGGACCTAATGGAGAGTGGTGCACCCAACCCAATGGGTTTGGGTCAGCCCAAATGGATCCAAGGCCAAACCCGACCCCTTAGCTCAAATTGGCCATTTCAAAATCCTCCTTCCACTCAATTTGAAGCACATGGGAGGTTACCAATCCACTCAAGACCTCAAACAGACCATGTGCAAAGAACTAGCCTAAACAACAACTCCACATATGGTCAATTGGATCAAAATGACAAGATGAGGCTTGATCGATTGCCATGGGGAGATATACTCCCCCTAAGTCAATTTGAATTGATCATTCCCACATTCGATTGATCCCTAGTGAGTGTTAGAAAACTTCAGAGAGTAGTCCCAAGCTTTCTAAAGGGGATTTGAAAAGAGCATTTTTCAATTATCTTCCTTTGAAAATAGGGGACCTCCATTGAATCCTCAACTTCCTCACTCAAATCCACTTCCTCTGCACCCCCCTTCAAGTCGAGTGCACCCAAGCTCATTTAAGTTCCCAAAGCAAGGAGAGGTGGAATTGGATCAAAGCAAAGCAAGGTGAAGTGGTGTTGGTCCATAGAGATCTACTCAACCCAAGGTTCAAACTTTCAACGGGCTCCTCCACTGATGAAGCTACCATCGATCGAGTGGATCACCTCAACGAGGTATGGAATTTTGACCACCTAGCTTAGAGGTGGTCTTTGTGAAAGAATTTTCATGTTATGAGAAATCCATTGTTGGATAGGCTTCATTTTTTAGATGGTGTGGGCACAATTATTCCAATCCAAGCTCAATCGAGCTTGGATCTTCCCTAAGATCATGGATGGCCTCTATTAATCCTCAAGGAAGAACTGGGGGAATCCTGGCCATCCTTCCATAGATTTTGGATGGACGACCAAGATTAACAACACATTTTAGAAATAAATTATCCCTTTTAAAACTGTGGGATGATCCCTGGCCATTTGATCCTTGATCAACGACAGATCAAACGACCCACCACTTTAATGTGACATTTAAGTAATTAGCTAACGTATGAAGTAAAGCACCGACCGCCATCACACTATGTGCTGATGGGATTAGTTAGGGATTTAATCAAATTAAATTAGACTCTAATCTTCAAAAATTCATATCTCCGTCAATAAAATTTAGAAAAATATGAGGTAAAATTCTATGGAAAAATAATTTTGCCTAGAACATTTTTAAAATAATTTCAATGGATTTTGAAGTATACTTTTGTCTGATTTTGGGTTTTATTAGAAATATAATTTTTTTAATTACTTCTTAATTAATTCACTGATTAATCCCAAACTTCTTGGGCATGTTTTAGGTGATGGCTTCTACCTCCCCTAAGTTTGTTGGGATTTATTTGAGGCTTAATTAGGGGAATTGCAAATATGTTTCCTAATTATCCTTTATATGTAATTAAGGATAATTAAGGTTGGATTAGTGTTTTAATCAATTATTAAGGTTGATTAAGGTTAGATCTAGTGAATAGGAGGCTTAGGGAATAATTTTGGATTATTTCCCCTAAGCTATTTCCTAAATCCCCTTTTCTTTCCTTAACCCCCTCTTAATTAAGGGTTAATTCATTAATTATCCCTTTAATTAATTTCTAAAAATTCTAAAAATTTCCAGAACTTAATTAATCTATTTTGGGTAGATTCTTAGGTGTTTAAGAGTCTAAGTTCAATTAAGGAAATCAAAACCCAATTCATATGTGTGAAGGGGTATTTTGAAATTACTTAAGTTAAACCCCTTAGCTTAATTAACCATTAATCATGAGCCAAATTGCATTAGGCCCTTTTCATCCTAGGTGCATTGCAAGTTTAAATTCCTTGTGAGTTTTATGTCATCTCATTGGCTCATAATTACTTGGTTAACTATGCTAAGGTGGTGTAGGTAAGGGTTAATTAACTTGCTTAATTCATACCTTAACCTAATTAAAATATAAAAAATGAATCTAATCATCTAAAAATTAAACAAAATATCAAACACATGTGGGAATGGATTAGAAACAACAAACTGAACTCACATTTTCAAAATTAAATCAAACTTAAAACTAAACAAAATCACATTGAATAAACTTTGATTTATTTTAAGCTTCTTATTCCATAAGAATGTATTTAGATTTAATTAAAGTGAATGTGTTTACATGCTTTCAGTACTTTGATTCTTTCCCCAACATCTTAAATTTGTATGTCATGTGGTTTCATGCATCTACATTTTTCAAATTCAAATTTAAAAATGAAATTATTTACATTATGTCAAATTTTTATGTGTTGGCTAAGGTAGAAATATGAGTGGCTATTATCACTACTAAATTCAAAGTATTTTCAAAATATATAAATCAAATGCCTAAAACTCAAAGTGTGCTATTTATATCTTAATTATAATCTTGCATGTGAGAGACTATAAGGATATGTTTAACATAGGTTTCCCTTCTCTTTTCTGTTAGTATAGTTTTGAATAGGACTTGGTAAGATGTATGGTTCATTTTAAAAGAACCTAACACTTACCTAATTCCTTATCCTATTCATTCCTATGCTATCACCTATGAAGGGTTACCTATACTTGCACATATATATTGCATAAACAAAATGAATCAACTAATACAACTTTTGCATTCTTCTTTCCATTTATTTCTTTTCATGTTTGTATTTAAGGAAAGTGGTATATTAGTCTAGACAACCCTAAGGTTGCGAGACTTTAAGTAGCCCTAAGTAGGTCTTGTACCTTACACCTCTAGTTAACAATGATGCTATACTCACTGATGTCTTTCTTACTTTCACGTGTGCATGTGAAAATTAGATAAGAAACCCATTTTCTTCTTAATGGAAATCAAGCATCTCAAACTTCCAAATTTCCTTAATTGAATTACTTAGCATGCATCATAAATTGTGTTAAACATTCTCATTTGTGTGTATAGATATGCTTAGGATTCATTCATATGCATGTTATACATGTTCGGAAAGAAATCAAGTGATGTATGCTATGTGAATTTAGTTCATTTATTTAATCTTAAAATGCCTTTCTTTTTTTGAATATGTTTGTTTAGAGTTCATCTAAACTTAGGATTAATTAAAATACTTAATTAAAACATTCACTAAATAAAACTAAAAATTTGAATCTACTTTAGAAATTACTTATTAGGGAAGGAAAGAGAAGTTCTCTCTCTTTCCCTCTTCATAACTTAGTAATTAATTGTAGGATTCATTTGAACATAATCAAAACATGAAATAAAATCAACCCAAAATAATTAAACAACTTAAATGAAACTCTCCTCTAAGTTGAACATACTTCACACTTAGAAAATTCTAACTTAAAGCCATAGCTAAGCATACCACACAAACCTCCAAAGCACACACATTAAGCTAACTCAATACTTCTAGCTTTAGGTTAGGGTAGTGCATGGTTTGATGTTTATTTTATTTGTGATATATGTTTTAGACTGGATGTTAGGATGTATGCTCATAGAATGAATGGTAGGACGCACATAGTCTAATCATTATTTTATGCAGGGGATTGTGCTTAAGGGGCGCTATCATAAATACAAATATAAATACTTTTGCTTGCAATTGCTTATACCCCTAAGGATAATCCAATAAGTGGACTTAGTCATATGTGGGTGATAAGTCCAATATACATGCTTGGATTTATGGTTTGTTTTAGCTAATCTCTATTTCTGTGTTAGTTAGATTTCCATTCTTTTCCTTTTCATGTAAATTTGCAATTAGGATTTTGGAATGATTGTTATGAGGATTAGGATGAGCATTGGTCATAAGATCTATCTTATGCACCATGTGAAGCCTTGGAGCATCCACCTTCCAACCATCCAAAAGAAGGAACCAAGAAGAAAGAAGAAATGAAGGAAGAAGAGCAAGAATAATAATGAATTCCTTGCTTAATTGTAATTTAATTCATTTGTAATGGTTGTATAAGGGTAGAGCTTGGCTACCCAATTTATTATTTTTGGATTTGTGCAGTGGTTCCCGACCACAATGGCCTTTTATTTATTTTGCAATTAGCTTTATAAATTGATTGGTGATTTGTTTAGCTTTTGTGTTAAGTGGCATCTTCTTCCTAGTTTCTTCCTTACTTTATGTATGGCCTGATGGATTAGGCTCTTAGGAAAAATAAATCTCTTACCAAATATGATAACTCAAAACTAAAAATAAAGAACTCATAACCTCACCTAAAGCTTAGGTTTAAAATCAAGATAAAAGAATTAGCAATCCCTTAGCTGGATGAGTATTTATTTTACAATATGGTGCACAAATGCATCTTATTTCACTCTTGATTGGAGGGCTTCCACCTTTGCTAGAGAAATTTAGCTTGACCTTTGAGAGCCATGGTGGAAACACACCTCCTCCCTTCTTGCTGATTATAGCTAATAGATTTATTTCTCATGCATTAGGCATATGAATCCTATTAAACCAAGTCAAAATATTTGTCCAAAAATGAAAATAAAATGAAATATAAATTGTATTAGATTTAGGTCATTTGAAGTATGCCCTTACATGATCTAGTCTCTTTAGGGAGTGAGTTTAAGGACTTAGTCTCTCTCTAAACAAAAAATAGCCTAATTATCTTGCATAAGCATAAAGACTTTCCTACATATATTTAAAATCATAGGAGGAGTTAGTTGGTGGCCACCCCCAGGCGGTTGTAAGTCCAAGCAGTCAGGTGATTTATCCTCTCTTGTGGAGGCAAACTAAATAACCATTTTCTCCTTAGATTTAGGTTTTACTTTCAGCCCTCACCAAAGCTCCATAGATTTAAGTTCTGAGGTTGCTTCTTCCCTTTACGGGCCAAAAGCATAATTTCTCACCTCTTAGGTATTTCCTTAATCTTGTGTTAAGGAATCATATGTTCTAAATTTGTAATGAAAAATGCAACTCAAACAAATTAAATCAATTTAAAAAATATAAAGCCTAACTATAGGATAGTTTGAGATGCTCGCTAGGTTTCCTAGCATCATGGGCATCTCCTACTTATCTTTTATTTTGGCTTCGATAATAACTCCCACTCTTTGATAAATCCCATTTGATTTTTAAAAAATGAACTAATCGATTGATAGTACTTTCTTATTGAAATCTTTGAAGACAACAATCATTTACCTTAATCAAGAGTTTTTTCTATGGAATTCCCATTCCTTAGGATGTAATTAACTATAAGGGTTTACCCCTCTAGGAAACTTAATAAACCCAATTTAAAATAAACCTTATTTTACTTTTTGATGTAAAGTAGGGGAAGAATCTCTGGTACATATGCAGTCCTATCATTCTTAGGAGTCCTTATTGAGGTGATTAGGTCTATTAAAGGGTAGTGACTTCTGTATTTCGTGATAGTACTCTATTCCTTGATGACGTATATGATCATGTGAATAAGCACATCTATGATCTGCATGGCATCCTAAAAAGATGAATTTTATATTCTTGCCTCTTTCTGCACATATTTGAAGACGACTCTATAGAAATTTTTCTAACCAACACCCCACTATTCACATAGACTAGGAATCCAGTTCATAGGACCAATCTAATGTAATTAGTATACCAGCGAACCCCTCTCAGCAGGTTTCATTAGAGGTGACACTCGAGTTGGATAGTGATGAAAACCAGGCCTCCAAGCAAAGCATGAATGTATTCGAATCAAGTTTATGCGAAACTATTAGGAAGCAGTTAGGAACCTTAGCTCTAACATCACTTTCCTCTCAAAAAGTTCAAAGTTAAGTAGTTAAGGAAGCCCCTAAGTATTCCATGAATGACAAGCTGAAGAGATTCCTATTGGGATCATCATCATCAAGTCTAAGAACTGAAGTAGAACTTGAGGATAATTCTTATAAAGAATTAATGGAATTGCCTTTTGATTAGTACTTGCCATGTATTCATAATCTTGCAAAGAAGGATTTGATTACTTATACATGGTGCAAGCACAGGTCAGAGTACTTCGAGAAGCTATGGAACTATAGAGGCAGGGATGCACAATCAAGATCAGGGCTAGGATTCGTTATAGTGGGTCCAATTGATAATGATGATTACTGCTTAGTTCTCACCAATCATCTAGAGTCTCATAGGTTCTTCAACCATACTAGTTCTTATGAGGATGTGTGTTTAGAAACTTTAGATGATCTAGATGATCTTGAAATCAAAGATGCACCTCCAAAATTTGAAGAAGAAATCCATTCAATAATTGACAGACTCAAAGAAATCAACCATGGGATAGAAGAAAATCCATGCCTGACATACATCAGTTCTTTGTTGAATGAAGAAGAAATCAATGACTTAGTTAGGCTATTGATTGAGTTCAAGGACTGATTTGCAAGGAGTTATGAAGAGATGCCCGTATTATCTTCTAATGTAGTAGTCCACAAACTAGCAATGGACCTTAACGCTAACCCTATTAAGTAAGCACCTAGACACATGCAATTAGAAATCGAACAACATGTCATTTTGAAATCAAGACACTTACCGATGATGGTTTCATCAGGTAAGAAAAATATCCTACTTGGTTAGCCAGTGTCATCCTAGTTAAGAAAAGAATGACCAAATTCACATATGCATTGATTTAAGGGACTTAAACAAGGCATGTCCTAAGGTTGAGTTTCCTCTTCCTATACCAGAATTAATGGTGGACATCACCTAATCTCATACAGTATTCTCTTTCATGAATGGGTCATCCGCTACAACCAAATCAAGATGGCCCCGAGGATGAAAGAAACACAACTTTTGAACCCCAAGAATCTATTATTATAAGGTCATGCCTTTAAAAATGTTGGTGCTACCAACGGCCATGACTCATCTTCAATGAACTCATTCATCATCAAGTTGAGTGTTATGTTGATGACCTAGTAGTCAAAAGCATAGAAAAGGAAGACCATCTCCTTAACTTGAGAGTAGTTTTCAAACAGTTAAGCCAATATAACCTCAAAATGAACCCTCTGAAGTGTGTAGTCAGAGTAGCTTCAAGAAAGCTCCTTGGGTTTATTGTCTGACACTGAGGAATAGAAATAGATCCAAAAAATATCAAAGCTATCTTAGAAAGGCCACCACCTAAAAGTTTAACTGAACTCAGATCTTTCCAAGGGAAGTTGGCATATCTAAGATGCTTTATGTCCAATCGTTCGACAAGATGCAAGCCATTTTTAGAACTCATCAAAAAGGATGCCAAGTTCAAGTGGGATGATAAGTGTCAGCATACCTTTCAAGATATCAAACAGTATTTGATGAAGTCACTGTTCTAGCATCCCCTATCCCGGCAGCCACTCATCCTCTACACTACTGCATTGGATGACTCTCTCGATGCTTTGTTGGCCCAAGCCAATAATGAAGGGAAGGAGAGTGCTCTTTACTACCTCAGCCATTATCTGATGCCTGCTAAAGTGAACTACCCACCTATTGAGAAACATTGCCTAGCTTTAATCTTGGCATCCCTAAAGCTACGATAATATATGCTTTCTCAAAAGGTGAACTTGAATTCAAGAATCAATCCACTGCAGTATCTCTTGACATGACCGACATTATCTAGATGATTGGCACGTTGATCCATGATTCTCTCACAATTTTACATTAGATTCGTACCCCTCCATTCGGTGAAAGGATAAGCACTAGCGAATTTCTTAACAGCACACCCACTTCTTGCTGATTCCCCGCTTAGTGATAATCTCCATGATGAACAAATCATGAACTTAGGGGATGTTGATAATCGTTGTTGGGATGAGACTTTATATCACAATATCAGAAGAACCATACTCTTCGTGAAAGGCGATAGGAATAGGTTTCTTAACTCTAGACTATGATATGATGCGATTCTCATACTATCTCTCCAATCACACCAACAACAAAGTGAGGAGGCTTTGATCGCCTAGAGTTAGCCATTACGGTGTGTGTCAAGAGCATCAACATTTTGGGATTCTCACCGGTCATCAACCGATTGCTAGTCCTAAGGTTCTAAAACTTTCATCACTACCATGAGTATACCATGAAGTCATGGCCAAATCCTTGAGGTCACCATCTACAAGGTCCTTCATGGAGAGAATGCAGTAGTAGATGCTTTGGACAAATTTGCCAAACAATTAGCATGTTCGAAAATAATTATCATCAAAACAAGGCCCTTTTATCATAGAGAAAGCCAACCAAAGAGGATCTTATTAGCTTATTGATTGTAAAGGGGAACACCCGATGCTTCTAATTAATGGGTTCTATTTGAAGAAATATTACCTATAAAATCATGTTTGAAAATAATTATCATCAAAACAAAAAATTCTATTCCAAATTCATTAAAATATTCTCTTCTTTCGAAGCGTTGTTTATTTATTTTATGAATTTGCGATGACCTGTTTAGGATAGGTGTAAGAGAACCTAAGAGGAATCCTATCCCTCTTCAACAACACGAACACAATATACCCAATACCCCAGTGCTACTAGAATAGGTGTGAGAGAACCCAAGAGGTATCATATTTCGACTAGCACAACTAAGTTAGGTGTGAGAGAACCCAAGCGGCATCCTTTCTTAGTGGGATCATAACTTCCATTCATGGCACCATTTCATTAATTCCCCAACATATTTTAGGATAGGTGTGAGAGAACCGAGAGGCATCCTATTCCTTCTAATACAAAAAAAAAATAAATAAATACATATATTTTATCTCGAGCTATTTTGATGTGGGAGTAAGCCCCCTGTGGCACTCACTCATTAGCAGCTCTACATCGGGCTGACATGCTACCTTGCTAGTATGTCACCCTAGTGATCATTTGTATGAGGATGTGAGTCCTAATGCTTTCTTCCTGACTTGACCATTGCACACCAATGAGCACTTTGTTATTTTTGTAGGCCTCACTGTGCAGCCAATAAGCTACCTCATGTTGATTTTTTTAAAAAAAGATGTGAGTCCCCATGCTTTCTTCTTAAACTAACCATCATGATCTGACTAAGTCAAGTATGTCTAAGGTTTAGGATAAGTCCCCCAGTGGCTACTTTCCTCTTGACTATTCTTAAGTTAATATAAGTCCCCCCAATGGCATTAACTCAGTAGTCACCCTAAGTTGGATAGCACTTGAAATGAATTATCCCAAAATCGCCTCAAGTATAGAGGATATGTGTCCCCAATGCTTTCTTTCTAGGATGATTGGTGCAAATCAATGGGCACCTTAGGTTGGTTGATGTTCTCTATGCTTACAATGACTCATCTGGTGGATACACCACTCTTGGCAAATATGAGTCCCCGCGCTTTCTCCTTGAGTTGGCCACCGAATACCTATAGATATTATCTTCTTCAGGGTTTTGGATAAATCCCTTAGCGGCCCCTTCCCTGTGGGCATATTACTTAGATCACATTCTTTGCGACCCCATTTAGACACCCCTTGGGTTACACTTGGATTAGACAGCCCCCCTTTCTTAGTAGCCACCCCTGTGGTTGGAGAATTTGTTCAGCAGATGCACAAATTCTCCCTTGGTGCAGTAAATTTGAGATAGGTCTAGGCTAATATAAGCTCCTTCTCAGTATAATCTCTCACAAACCAACATGGTCCATGATAAATAAATAAACAAAAAAAGCAAATTTATTCACTTGTGGATTTGGAATTCAAGACCTGCTCCTTTCCCAAGTAACCTATAGCAATACGTAACTGAACGAAGTATTGAGTTGAGATAAGTCCCTGTCGACTCTCTCTGTAGTTACCCTTAGGTCAGGTTCAATCTATTTTGCCACAAACAGGTTGCCCTGATAGTCATTTCTCTTTTCTAAGATATAAGTTTACTATGCATTCTTTCTAGCATGATCAAAAATTGACAAGTCGTTGACATGTTATCTAATGTTACCTAAGTGGTCTTTTATTCAAGAAAGATGTGAGTCCCCGTGCTTTCTTCCCTGAATTAACCATTGCAAATCAAAAGGCACCCCTTTGGTTGGATAGTTCACCCCTCGGCCGAGAAGCTACTCCCTTTGGGTTAGTAAATTTAAGTTAGACCAAGGCAAGCACGAACCCTACTCAGTGCAGTCCATCGCAAACTGATGGGATCCATAAAAAACTATTAAAAATAAAATTTATTTTGACTATCTTTCAGCTAATTTAGGTCCCCCAAAGGCATTCACTCAATACTCAGCGCTAGGTCAGGTTCGATTTGTTGCACAAGCAACCGATCACCCTAGTGGTTTCTTATTTTGGAAGATGTGAGTCCTTGCGCTTTCTTCTTAACTTGACCATTGCACACCGAAAGACACCCCCTTTGGTTGGATAGTCCTACCATGTGATTGGTAGACTACCCCATTGGATTGGTAAATCTAAGATAGACTAAGGCCAACGTTGCCTCTACTTAATGCGATCCATCGTAATCCGACAGGGTCCATCTCAAAATCAAAAAATTTTAAAAAATATGAAATAAATTCAACCCTCCTCCCTCGGTGGAGTCAAACTAAACAAACAAAACAAATCCAATCAACCTCCCCCAATGGAGTCAAATCGAACAATCAAAATAATCAAATAATCAAATCAGTCAGCTTCTCCTCAGTGAGATGAAAATCTTTCCAGTTCCCCTAGTGCAACCAATTCAATCCAACTTGAGCTTGCTCCCCTAGTTGAGAGTTCACATTTTCATCCCCAGTGGATCCTGAATTTCAATCCCCTAGTGGATTTCACAACCTCTTTTCCCTAGTGGATGACTTGAACTTGCTCCCCTAGTGGAGAGCTCACTTGTTCATCCTTGGTGGAGCACCAAATCCTAAATCAACAAATCAAATCAAAATTTTCCCCACGAGATGCAAATCAAATCAAACCTCTCATCCCCTAGTGGATGACTTGAACCTTTTCCCTAGTGGAAGATAAACATACTCTATCCCTAGTGGATTCCTCCTTCACTCTCTTATGTCTTTGACACGAGTCGAGTCACATTACACTAAGCTCTTGATTCCTTCTACACCTTGGGTTGGGAGTAGATCATTTATATTAATGCTTGTGATCATTCGACGTATTGATCATCTCGTCAATTAATATGCATATGTCCTTGTCGTCACACCACACCCATTGCTTTGTTAACCTCACTTTGGAGTGAGCTTTCAACTTATTCATCTTAGACATAGGACTCCTATACATTAAGAGTTCCTTAGTCCTAAGACACTTCTAGTGATTAGGTGAACACTCAACCTACCCCTAGAGACTTAGAAAAGTTAGCTATAGGAATTGGCTATGCCTTAGGGGTATTAGGAAAAGTTGCCAACCCTATAGCTTGAACCAAATACTTCCTCCTTTCAAGCCAATCTTCAAATTCAAATCAACTTCTAATTCAAATCAACTTCAAATTCAAACCAACTTCCAAACCAACTTCAAATTCAAAATCAAATTAAATTCCAAATAAATTGATTTTCTCAAATCAATTCCAAATCAAATCTTAAATTCAATCAAAATCAATTCCAACCTAATTTATTTTCTCTTCATGAATCAATTCCAAATTATCAAATCCATGATCAATTCTAAATCCAAAAAAAAAAAATCCTTCCTAAGCTTTTGATTTCATCTTATGGACTTAGCTCAAATCAAATTCAAATCACTCCAAATTAAAATATTTTTCATAACCTATTTATGTTCTCAATTATATTCACAAATATAAATAAAATATAAATTCAAATAACTAAAGCCAAATTCAAAACTCAAATCCAAATCTAACCTAAATCCAACCTAAATCCTTCTAGTCAAATTCTTGAACTTAACTAAATCATTCTCAAACCAATCCAAACCTTTGATTTTCTTCAAATAATCAATCCTCCAATCACAAATCAAAATACAATCATAAACTTCAATCATCAAATCAAATCAAACCAACTTAAATCAAACTCATGTTCGCCCTTTTTGAACTTAGAATTGTCAAGTGAATCAAAACCCACTTGACTCCAAATCACTTGCAATTGGATTAATATTTCAATCATAAGTCCATATGTGAGTTCAACCTAGCTTAAATCAAGCCTTGATGAAGCCAATTGACCCACTTAGGCTCACTTGAGCCAATGTGACCTAAAACACCTATTTGAGCCAAATTCTAATCATACCCAAATTGGATTGAACTAAGCCCATCTAAGCCTCGCATTATGAGCAACAATCATCATAGGATGATAAATCACTCAAATTGGGTCAAACCAAGTCAAACTTAAACTAGCCAAAATCTACTATAGGCCAAAATGATTGAAACCATTGATCAAACCAATCCATGATCAATGATTGAACTTGACCAAGTCATCAATTGAGCCAAACCTAACCCAATTGGCCACTTGACCTAAAAAGTCAAAATGTGTCAAATCTTGATCTAAGACAAATTAATTGAAACCAATGGTTAAATTCATTCTAAATCACTTGTTGAACTTGACCAAAGCCTCAATTGGCCAACTAGAACCAACCTAGCCCAGTTAACCATGAACCCAACTTGACTTAAAAGGTCAAATCAACTTGAAACTTAACCAAGCCAAAATTGATTGAAACTAATTATTACAAAACATTTCAAATGATCAACCAAGCCTAAACCAATCCATGACCAAACCCAATTGGGTCAAATGGGTCAAATTGATCAACATGACCCATTTGACCTAAGTGAACTCAAATGAACCAAAACCAAATATAAATCAAATTGAACCAAACCAATAATACCCATAGGCTTCCAAATGATCATTTGAACTTGACCTAACCTGGTTTGACCCAAATTTGATCAAGTCAACTTGACCCATTTTGACCTAAATGGGCCAACTTGAGCCAAATAATATCAAATAAACTCCAAATTCATTGAAAATTGGCACAACACATTTTTCAATCATTTCAAATTTTCCCAAATCAAAATCAAGGCTAAATGACCATTTTATCCCTAGAGCAATGGGTAACCCATGGCAAAATTCACTTAGAATTTCACTAATTCCTTTTCATGGCCACTTCGCATCCTCTTAGTGGACCATTTGAACACCAAGGGAGGTGGTGCACACTAACCCGTCCAATCAAATGTTTTCACTTGGATCACCTCTCACACTCACCTAGCACATGTGCACCTCCTCCATTCCACTCGTCTGCCAAAACTGAAGCACATGGGATCCCTAACAGCCTAAACAACCCATTCAATTAGAGCAATTGATCAAAAATGGAAGAACAAGCTTCAACCTTCTGATCCAAGTAGGGGAGATATACTCCCCCTCATTTCCACTCAAACTATGACTTTTGCATTCGATTGAGCTCAAAGGATGAAGGGAAGCTTCTCCAAGCATTCACAAAGTTCCCTAAGCATTTCTAAGCTCTCTCCAATTTCCCTCTCTAGATTTTCTCTATAGCTGAAACATGGGAGGTGGGAGGAAATTCTAACTTGCTCAATTCTCAATCAAATCCCAATTCACTTTGCAAGCACCATCAAGGGGGCAAGTTGAGCTCACCCAAAGCATTCCCAAGCATCCATGCCACGGGAAGGGAGACCTAGACCAATGTCGTAATCCATTAGAGGGAGCCTTATTGAATTGGAAGATCCACTTCATCTCAAAGCTTGAAACCTTAAATAGATTCATCTCCAGTAAAGCTACTTCCTCCGCTGGAAGCGGTGATAGCCTCACGAGGTATGACTCAAAACTGAGCTTAAGTTGAAAATTGCTTGGTCTTTTGTGAAGAGAATTATAATCCCATTGAAATTCAACCATTGGATGTTCTTCCCTATGCTACTTGATGGTGTGGTTGAATTAACCTAATCCAGCTCAAGTGAGCTCGACGCCATGGAGGATGAACAACCTCCGCTTCCGCAGTTTCAAAGCAATACGTAACTGAAACGAAGTATTTTTGAATGGCTCGATTAAATGCATTAGATCCATTGATTAAATCCTTAAAGGGTTATCCAACCATCCCATCCTTGATCAATGGCCTGTGGAGAGAAAGCCGCCCTAACATACCAATGTGACAACTTAAATAATAGTCTCATCGCACATGGAAAGGCATCACATGAATGATTAGTTAATTAATTAGGGCTATTTAATTACCCTTTAATCATAATTAAATATAGAAAAATAAAAAAAATATAAACTCAAGTTCATCTTAAAGATAATTCAAAGTGGAATCCAATAAAATTACTTATAATTGATTTTGAGTAGTGGATTTTCTTTAATTAAGGTTTAATTAGAAATTTAATTACCTTAATCAGTCCATGATTACTTGATTAATTAATTCCAAAGTTCTCAGACATATTTAAGGTTATGACTTCTGCCTCCCCCCAATTTTCTTGAAATTTATTAATGAGTTAATTAGAAAAATTAATTAATGAACCCTTAATCACCCTCTTAATATAATTAAGAGCAATTAAGCATGTGAATAGTGGTTTAATCACTTAAGTTAGATAATTAAACTTTATTTAAGTAGGTAGGAGGTTTATGGAATGAGTTTGGGATATTTTTCCTAAGTTATTCCAAAACTCCCCTCTTCCTTATTCCAAACATAATTAAGGATTAATCCACTAATGATCTACTTAATTAGATTAATCAAACCTTCAAAATCAATCTAAACTTAATCAACTTGCTGGGAAGATCCTTAGGTGTTCAAAAGCCTAAGGTAAATTTGAGAAAATCATTTCCAACCCACATGTGTGGGGAGGTTATGAAAGTACTTAAATTAAACCTTTAGCTTAATTAATCAATATGAGCCAATTGTATTAGCCCTTTCTTTCTTAGTGTATTACTGATTTAAATTCCATGTGATTGCATATCATATGTTGGCTCATAATTGTTAGGTTAATTATGTTAAAGTAAGTGGACAATTCACTTTAATTAAATCTAACACAACTTAACCTAAACAAAACATAAAATTAATCTAATTTCTCTAAAATTAAACTAAATCAATTCACACATGGGAGAAATGTCTTAGTACTAGCAAACTCTTTTAACATTTCATAAATCAAATCAAACTCAAAATAAAAAATAAAAATCTATTAAAAGGAATTTTGGTTCACTTTAAATGATCTTATTTCATAAGATTATCTTTAAGAATTAGTTAGGGTAAATGAAGCCATATGCTTACATCACTTTATTTCTTTCCAAGCTTGTTAAATATTGTTTTCCATATGAAATCATACATTCATATCTTTTAAAAAATCAAAATAAATGAAATGCTTCCTTTATGTCAAATTGCATGCTTTGGCTAAAGTCAGAATATGAGTGGCTATTATCACTATTAAATCAAAAATTACTTTTCAAAACTTATAAATCAAAGATTACAAAGGTATGCTACTTATAAGAACTTATAAGCTTGCATGTGATTATAACATAAAATGTGTTATGTGATTTTCTTCTCTTCTTAACATGGGTTTGTATAGATTTGCAAAGTGTATAGTTCATTTGAAAAGGACATAACAATTGCTTAAATATATTCCTATGCACTTCTATGTTATGACTTAAGAAGGATCTTTACATTTACACATGTAAATTGCATAACCAAATAAAAAAAAAAAAATCTTTTGCATGATTCTTCATCCAATTATTTTCTTTTTGTACATGCACATGTATTTAAGAAAAGTGGTATATTTGTTTTCCGGGTTTAAGTAGCCCTAAGAAGCCTTATACCCCTGGTGTAGAAAATAATGATGTCTACTCACTTATGTCTTTTATACATGTAAATGTGCATTTGATTTATGGATAAAAGAGTTCCTCTTTTTTACTTAATAAAATCATGCATCATGAAACATCCAAATTTTCTTAAGCAACATTTCTTAGCATTCATCATTAAGGTGTGCTAAATATTTGCATTGCATGTATAGATATGCTTAGGATTTATTCATATTCATGGTATACATGTTGGAAAGAAATAAATGATTGTGTGTTATGTGATAGTAATTCACCTTAATTAATCCTAAAATGTCTTTCTTATTGTATAGGTTTATTTAGAGCAAATCTAAACTTAGAATTAACTAAAACACAAAATAAAACATTCACTAAAGAAAATCTACATTAGAAATTACTTAAGGTAGGGAGGAAAGAAGTTCTCTTCTCTTTTCTCTCTTTACAACACTTAGTAATTAAATATAGGTTCATTCAAACCAAAATAAATCATCAAATAAAATTAAGAAATCAACTAAATCACTTAGATAAAACCACCCTCTAAGTTGAACTCTTCACACTTAGAAAACTCCAACCTTAAATCCTAGCTAAAAAATGCCACACAACCTTAAATACATAGACATTAGGCTAAGTCACCATTTCTAGCTATGTTAGGCGTGCATAGTTTGATGCGATTTTATTTTGTGATGTAATTTTTTAGGATGTTAGGGATGTGTATAGGCGGATGATAGGATAATCTTAGTCTAATCACTATCTTCTTCAGGGGATTATGCTTAAGCGACACAATAATAAAAATATAAAATTTCTTTTGTTGTGAAGGTTACTTATACCCCTAAGCATAATCCAAATTAAGATAGGTGGACTTAGTTACTCATGTGTGGGATGCTAAATCTAATTTATTCTTATAACTGCTTGGGATTGTGTGGCATGTTTAGCTGATCTTTATTTTTCAAGTTTTATTTAGATTTTACATTTCCCATTTTCATGTAATTTTTGTAATTAAGATATGGAATAAATGTTATGAGGGATTAGAATGAACATTAGTCATAAGACTATGTCTTATGCACCATGTGAAGCCTTGGAGCAACCACATTCCAACCAACCAAAAGAAGGAAAGAAAGAATGAAGAAAGAAGAAAGAAAGAAATGAAGAAATGAAGAATGAAGAAAAAAGAATGAAGACCCCCATAACATGAATTCATTTGTAATCCGAGTTGTATAAGGATAGAGCTAGGCTACCCACATTTCTTTTCGGTTTGTGCAGACATACCACCTTTTATTCTTTTGTGCAAGCTTTATAAAATTCTTTGATGTTTGCTCAGCTTGTGCATTAAGATGAAATTTTTTCCTAGTTTCTTTCTTGCTTTGATGAATGGCCTGGATGCAATTAGGCTCTAAGAAAAAAAATTCTAGCTAATTAATCAACTCAAAATTAAAATTAATAACTTATAACCTCACCTAAAGCCTAGGACATAAATCAAGATAAAAGATTTAGCAACCCCTTAGCTGGATGTTGTATGTCTCGTGTCATGCATAAAAATCATCTTGCTTCACTTTTGCTAATGGAGGGCTTCCACCTTTGCCAGATAACCTGGCTTGACCTTTGAGAACCATGATGAAAATTGACCTCCTTCTTGCTAATTTTGGCCAATAATCAAATTTCTCAAGCATTAGGCATATGAATCCCATAGCCTGTGTCAAATAAATTATCCAAAAAAAGAAAATAAACCATAATAAAAATTACATTAGATTTGAGTCATTAATCATGCCCTACATTATCTAGTCTCTTAGAGAGTGTTTTTAAGGACTTAGTCTCTTGCTAAATATGCAACAACCTAGCTATCTTGCAAAAGCATATGACTTGCCTACATGTATCTAATATCATAAGGGGAGTTAGTTAGTAGCCACCCCTAGGCGATTGTAAGTCCAACAATTGGGTGGTTTATCCTCTCTTATCGAGGTAAACCATATAGCCATTTTTGCCTTAAATTTAGGTCGTGCCTTAGCTCTCACCAAAGCTTCCTAAATTTAGGTTCAGAGATTGTTGTTTCCCTTCATGGGCTACAAGCATAAACCCTCACCTCTTAGGCATTTCCATGATCTTGTGTTGTGGAATTGTAAGCCCTAGATTTCTTATAAAAATTTAACTCAAACAATTAACTCTCTTCAAATTTCAAAAATACAAAGCCCAACCATAAGATAGTTTGGGATGCTCTCTATGTTTCCTAGCATCGTGAGCATCCATTACTTATCTCTCTTTGGTTTCAATAATAATTCCCTCCTTTTGATCAATCCCATTTGATCTTCTAAAAATAACCAATTTTTTGATAGTCCTATCTTTAAAATCTTTGAAGACAACAATCATTTACCTTAATCGAGAGTATTCTTAAGTAATCTCATTCCTTAAGATGTAATTAGCTATGTGGGCTTTCCTCCATAGAGAACTTAACGAACCTGATTTAAAATATACCCTACTTTACTTTTCCATGTAAAGTAAGGGAAGAATCTCTAGTACATCCGAAGACCCATTATCTTTAGGAGTCTTTACTAGATGATTAGGTCCATTGTAGGATGATGGCTTCTGTCTCTCAAGATAGTACATCATTCCTTAATGTCATACCCGATCACCTTAATAAGAACATCTACGGATCTATGTGGCATCCATTTTTCAAAGATAGATAAAGATGAAAATATTTCACCACAGGGCACATCTACTAGAGATATGACCACGGATTCATTGGGGATAAGATAAATTTGGTGAAATGGACCCTGCTAGTGTGCGATGGATCAACTAAGAAGGGGATATCAGCCTAAACCTATCTTAGATTTACAAATCCAAAGGGATAGTCTACTAGCCACATGGTAGAGCTGTCCGACCTAAGGGTTGGCCTTTCGGTGTGCAGCGGCTAAGTTAGGAAGAAAGTGCGGGGACTCACATTCTTCTACATAAGGAACCATTAGGGTGATCTATTGGATGCAACAAATCAAACCTGACCAAGGGAGACTACTGAATGAATGCTACTATGAGACTTATATCAATTCGAAAGTAGTCAGGATAACATCATTTGATTGAATTATGTTTGTTTTTATTTGATGGACCTCGTCGGTGTGTGATGGATCCACTAAGAAGGGGTTAGTATCAACCTAGGCCTATCTTTGATTTAGAAATCCAAAGGGATAGTCTATCGACCGTAAGGTAGAGCTAACCATCCAAAGGGGTGCCTTTCAGTGGGCAATGGTTAAGTTAAGAAGAAAGCGTTGGGACTCACATCTCCCTACATAAAAAACTACTAGAGTGATCAATTCTTTGCACAATAAATCAAACCTGACCTAAGGCTTCCTGTCTGTGTGCAAGGTCATGCTGGAAAGAATGTGTAACAAACTTACATCTTTCAGAGAAAAGATGACCGCTGGGGTGACTCGTTGCTGGCACAACAAGTCAAACCTGACCAAAGAGCGACTATTGATAGATCTCAACTCAAAAGTAGTCAGGCAATTTCTATAGGGAGTTTTACTAACACTGCCCTAAAGATAGGATTCTTGCTTGCGGAGATATATTTTGTTTATTTATTATCATGGACTCTGTTGGTTTGTGAGGGACCACACTGAGAAGGAGCTCATATCGGCCTAGTCCTATTTCAAACTTATTGGACCAAGGGAGAATTTATATATCTGCAAGATAAATCCTCCAACCACAGGGGTGGCTATTAAAAAGGCTAACTGTCCAATGCAAGAGTAATCGAGGTAGTGTCTAAATGGGGTCACTAAGGTCGTGATCCAAATAGAGTGCCCATAGGGGAGGTGTCACTTATCGTGTTATCCAAAACCATGTAAAAGAAGGCTTGTAGGTATTCGGTGGTCAACTCAAGGATAAAGCGCAGGGACTCACATCTACCAAGAGTGGTGTATCCACCGAGTGGGTCGCCATCAGCATGGAAATAATCAACCAACCTAAGGTTCCCATCAGTTTATGATAATGCTTACATCTCTCTAACTATTTGGGATAGTCTATCTTCTTGACAGGGCTATCGACCTAGGTCACTACTGAGGAGTCAGGGGCTAAACCCAAGCTTGACATAGTCGAGGAGAGGAGCCATTGGGGACTTACCCTAAACCTCAAATATACTTGACCTAGTCAGTGCATGATGGCTAGTCCAAGAAGAAAGTGTGTATGCTTACATCCTCTTAAACAAAGTCAACATCGGGTGGCTTATCGATTGCGCAGTAAGGCCTACCAAATTGATAAGGCACTCATTAGTTTGCAATGATCAAGTCAAGAAGAAAGCGTGGGGACTCACATCTACCAGATGAGTGACCACTAGGGTGACACACTAACAAGGTAGCATATTGACCTGAACTAGAGGAGCTAATGAGTGAGTTCCGCAAGGGGCATTATCCCACATCAAAATAGCCCGAGATAAAAGATATGTGTTTATTTGTGTTATGAAAGAGGAAATAGGATGTCGCTTGAGTTCTCTCACACCTAACCTAAACATGTAGAAGAATGGGTGAAATGATGCCACTGGGAAAATTATGACTCTGCTAAGAAAGGATGCCACTCGGGTTCTCTTACACCTAACTTAGTAGTGTCAGTCGAAATAGGATGCCTCTTGGGTTCTCTCACACTGAATCTAGTAGCATAGGAGAATTGTGTGTAGTTTATGTTTATGTTGTGGAGGGATAGGATGCATGGGTTCTCTCACACCTACCCTAAACACACATGTGATACAAGAAAGATATTTCTAACACATAAGAGATTGAATTTGATATGAAAAGAAGTTTATTGATGATTATTTTCAAACAAAATTTTATGTATAGTATTTCTGTAAGTAGATCCTATTGATTGGAAGCATCGGGCGCTATCCTTTATAATTTATAAGTTGATAAGATCCTCCTTGGTAGGCCTTCTCTATGGCAAAAGGGCCTTCTTAAGTGGGTTCAAACTTGCCTCCCATCTTTCAACAGGCAATAATTGGTCTCCTAAGAATTAAAATATGCTCTCCTACTTGAAAAGATCTAGGGAGGACCAACTTATTATGAGTTTGAATCATTTTGGATTTGTACAACTCGAGGTTCTAGCATGCCTGAGGCATCTTATCCAAACCTTCAAGCTCTTCCAACCCAACTTGGCATTACGCTCAGAGTGATCTTATCCATAGCTATCCTTAATGATGGGAGTTATAATAGAATGACTTTAGACCCATACACAAGGAACATGGGGTAGATTGAGTTGGAGTTCTATGTGGTGCGAAACCCCAAGACTTCAACTAATTGCTCATGCCACTATCGCCATGTCATCGTGTCTTCTTTAATATTTGGATGAGAGCCTTGTTGAAAGCTTTTGCTAGACTATTTGCCTTTGAGTAGTAGATGATTGAATATCTCCAATCTATGTTGTGTCTTCAAGAAAAGCTATTAATTTTAGTGCTTTTGAATGCATTATCATTATCAGATATAATTCATCGAGGCACCAAACTATATATATGGTTTATAAAAAACGAAATACAGCCGAAGTTGTGACCTCTCTAAGGGGATTGCCTCGCCACTTAGAAAAGTAGTCGGTTAAGAACCGGTGAGCCTTGGAAGAAGGAGGATCGAATGGACCCACTATGTCGGTACCCAACACTCGAATGGCAATGAGGTCAATGTAGGATGTTGAATGTTGGGTGGTTGGTATAAAACCACATTGTGCACTTGATATTGGTGGCATCTCCTAGCTATATTCATGCAGTCTGTAATCATCAAAGGCCAGCAGTATCCTAGTCTTTTGATCTTGCCTTTCATTTTTTGGACCGGATTAATGCACTCCACATAATCCTAAGTGTACTTTAGTCATGATCCTATGGGTTTCATGTTTGTCTAGGAAACATGGCCATATATGATTGAAAGACTACCGGTACAAAGTGACATCTACGAGAGCGTAAGAAAGGGATCTCTACTTCACCTGATGTGCTTGTGATTTTTCTTGAGATAATTTGCCTATATTTAGATAATCCATGAATGGTTTCCTTCAATCTGACTCCTCATCCTTTTTGGCAATGGTGACTTCCCCTTCAAGAGAGAGTCTCTCGATGAGTTCAGTGTCAATAAGGGATAAGACTTGTCTATTTTGGACCCTTATTGGAGTGGACTCATCTTCTAGACATGCCAATTCTTTGGCAAGCTTGGCTAATGCATCCTCTACTACATTATTTCCTCAAGAAATCTTATAAATAGTAACCTCTAGGATTTGAGCTAACAACTCCATAGTATACTTATGATAATGATGGAGCTTAGGCTAAAGAACCTTATAGGACCTAACGATTTGGTTGTGACGAGCTGAGAATCCCAGAAGATGTTGATGCTATGGATGCATAGTGTAATGACTAACTCCAGATAGGTAATCAGAGCCTCATATTCAGCTTCATTGTTGGTGAATGGAATCAGAGATATAAGGAATTTCTCCTTACCATCAAAATACATCTACCAATGGCTAGTGTCCCTAAGTTCATGATTTGTTCATCGGAGGTCATCTGGGAATCAGGAAGTGGGTGTGCTACTAAGAAATCCGCTAGTGCCTATTCTTTCACCGCACAGAGGGGGTACAAAAGTGATGTGAAACTATGATAATATCATGGACCAACGCTCCAACCGTCAGGATTGCGTCAGCCGTGTCATGAGATATTACTTTGGAATATTCCCAGAGATCAAATTCACCTTATGAGAAAGCATGTAGTGTCGTAGTTTTTAGGATGCAAAGATTAAAGCTAGGCAGTGCTTCTCAATAGGTAGGTAGTTTGCCTCAGCAGGATTAGATGATGATAGAGTGCATTTTCTTTCCTTATTCATTGGTTTGAGCCAACAAAGTGGGAGTCATATAATGCGGTGAGGATCAATGGCTTGCCCGATGGGGCGCTAGATGGTGTCATCAAGTAGTGCTTTATGTCTTCGAAAGCATGCTCACACTTATCATCCCACTTGAACTTGGCATCCTTCTTGATAAGTGCTAAGAATGGTTGGTATCCTCCTGATGGGTTGGAAATGAAGCATCTTAGATACACCAACCGCCCTTGGAATGATCTGAGTTGAGTTAGACCTTTAGGGGGTGGCATTTTTAAGATAGCTTTGATCTTCTTTGGATCAATTTATTCTAATTTTGGACAACAAACCCAATGAAGCTACCAATGCATACTTGTGGAATTCATTTTGAGATTAAATTATCTTAATCATTTGAAAATTACTCTCAAGTCAAAGAGATGGTCTTCCTTTTCTTTGCTTTTAACTACTAGATCATTAACATAGCATTCAACTTGATGATGAATGAGTCCGAAGATCCGAGTAGCTAGATGTAGCCTGGTATTTTAAGGCAAAGGCATGACCCTATAATAATAAATTCTGATCGGGGTTCAAAAAGCTTTATTTCTATCATCCTCAGGGGCCATCTTGATTTGGTTATAGCTAGATGAGTCATCCATGAAAGAGAATACTACAAGAGATGAGGCAATGTCCACCATTAATTCTGGTATAAAAAGTTGAAATTCATCCATAGGACATGCCTTATTTAGATCCCTAAAATCATCGCATATGTGAATTTGGCCATTCATTTTATTTAACTAGGATGACACTAGCCAACTAGGAAGGAAATTTTTCTTCCCTGATAAAGCTAGCATTGATCAGTTTCTTGATTTCAGAAGTGACCTGCTATTCAATGTCTAATCGCATGAATCTAGAAGCTTATCTGATAAGGTTAGCATTAGGTTCTATTGCTAGTTTGTGGACGGCTACATTAGGAGATAAATCAAGCATTTCTTCATAACTCCATACGAAGTAGTCCTTAAACTCAACTAATAGCCTAACTAAGTCATTGGTTTCTTCTTCATTCAACAAGGAACTGATGTATGTCAGATGTGGATTTGCTTCTATTCCCAAGTTGATTTCTTTAAGTTTGTCAATGGTTGATATGATCTCTTCTTAAAACTCGGTGGTGTATCTCTTTCTGCTCATTTAGGTCATCAAGTTCTAAACATACCTCCTCATAAGAGTTATCATGATTTGAGAAGAACCTATTAGACCCCAAATGAGTGGTGATGACTAAGCAATGGTTGTCATTGTCGATTAGGCCCATTATGTCGAATCCTAGTCCTAGTCTTGATTGAGAATATGTGTTTTGGTTGTCCCATAACCTTTCAAAGTAATCTGACCTATGTTTCAACCAAGTATGTGGGATTAATCCCTTTTTTTGCTAAGTTAAGAACACAAGGTGAATACCAATCAAAATGCAATTATATTAAATCTTTATATGAATTATTCCCAAGTTCTACATTGGCTTCTTAACTTGAGGATGATGCTCCCAAAAAAATCTCTTTGGCTTGACATCTATGGATGACTTAGGGGCATTCTTAACTATTAAACTTTCAACTTTTTGGGAAGAAAATGAGGTTAGAACTAAGGTTCCCAACTGTTGTCTGACTGTTCTACATAATAGTGGTTAAGATACATTCATACTTTGCTTGGAGGCCTTGTCTTCATCACTATTTGTCTTGAATGTCACATCCAAAAGGACCCTCTGAGAGGGATTAGTCGGCATGCTAACCACATGAGATTCATCCTCTGAATTGGATTCTAAGTCTATGTGGAAAGTGGGGGTACTCCTCTAAGTCTAAACATAGTTCCTATTGGGTGGCCAATCGAGAGGAGGTCTTCCACCTCTGGAATTTCCTGGATCTACCTCTACCTCTACCTTAGGGTGGGGGGTCGAGTCATCCTACCCATGTGTTCGTATGGAGGAATGACTGTGGGCGGAATCCAATATCTAATTTTACCTCTTCCTTAGTGTATGATTCTCGCTCACTTGTATTTTCTTTTTCTTTTTCTTTTCTTTTCTTTCTTTTCTTTTCTTTTTCTTTTCTTTTTTTTTTTTTTTCTTTTTCTTTTCTTTTGAACTTTCACCAAGTTCATGAGAATAGACTTTTTGATTTGGAGGAAGACAGTAGGTTGCGTCCTCATATTTCTCAACCTCTCTAACTGAAAATAACTTCAAGTATCCTTTGACACAATACTAGATTCCACCTCTTCTAAATTTGATACACTGATGTAAAGAGGATGGAATCATGTTGTTTCCCTGTATCCAAGGACTATCGAGCAAAGCAATTAAAGATGTATTTGAATTGATTATGTAGAACTTAACTTCTATCTTCAAGTCATCTATTTCCAATGGCATCACTATAGAGCCTAAAGCCCTTTGGCCTTGCTCATTGAATCCTCTCAACATCATCCAATCTCCTCAAAGTTTAGAGATGTCAATCCTCAAGTAGGCAAGGGTCTTTAGACTCATAATATTCATTGATGCACCTAGATCGACTAATACCTTGGAGAGTCTGAATCTGCCATGTCCACTATGATGTAGAGGGGATGGTTGTGCTCTGTTATCCCCAAAAGAAGGTCTTCATTGGTGACTATAAATCCACGGGCTTCTCTTGAGTAACATGCCTACTCTCCAATAGGCCACCGAAGCATATGGGGATCAAGAAGGGCTTTGATCAATGACTCCTCATCTCTTTGGATAAGACAATGGAATCATATATGCTTAGTTTAGCTGGAAACTTTCTTAGGTGAGCGAGGACATTGTAGTCAACTCTAGGCTGGTCCTCCACAAGCATATCCATAGGTGGAGCATCTGTGGAGGGGCTTCTTGATCACTAGAACCAATGACTTGTTTACCCTTATCCTGAGGTGCTACCCTAGGAGGTAGAACTTTGCCACTGGAGGTTGACTTGAGTGACTTCATGAGATGGTTTAGTGGAAAGTTCTACTTGCTCATTAGTTCACCTTTCTATGGGATCATCGAGTCGATGACTCCAAATCAATCTCAATGGAAACCGAATGATTTAGAAATGGAAAATCTTTTCTAAATCAAGAGGAATGATCGAACTAGAGTTATTATTATTATTATAGACTTGAGAGTTTTAAGAGGAATAAAATCTAGAGTATTAGAAGTGGACAAAATATAAGTGAAAGCTTTCTTCATTGATTTCTCTTTAGGTGGAGGTACATGATAGAAATCTAATAAAGTAAGTGGGGTAAGTGATTGGATGACCTTATTCACTGAAACAATGCTCTTGCTGGTAGTAGAGAAGCAAGTGGAGGAAGAGGTAGTTGCTACAATAATGGATGGAGTACTGGACTCAGATGGTGGTTGCGCTACAATGCTATCCCGGGCAAGTAAGGTTAACTGCTGCTACTGCTACTACTGGACGGTCTTCTCTTTCAAGTTGTCCTTAGCAACTTGCAAACCTTCCTTAGAGTTGGAGGTTTAAGCTGCTTCAGGCACCTGTAAAGATAATTTTCTAATCTTAGAGATAATTTTCTTAGAGGTTTAGGATAGGGAGATATCCTAACATTCCTCTGTCTTAAGAGGATCACTTGTATCCCCAAGGATTACCCTAACAGAACTAGAGGGTTGTTCTAGTAGAAATTCCTTAGGGATGATAATGGCACCCGACTTGTAGCTATGTTCAAGCCAGACCTTAAAGGCAAATCAAACTCCTAAGACATGTTTTACCATGTGGTGGTAGGGGAAATATTTTGGATCGTGACTCTTGCCCACTTCCTCTGGCCTCCTAGGCTCTGAAAACTGAATATCAACATCTTTAAGAGATTCTTAAAGATCTTCGTGACTACCTCCCTCTTGAATGGATATGGTTTATTCAATTTGTCGATAAGAGTTGGTAAATGATAGTTATTTGGTGGTGGGTAACTATACTACTATTGGTGATGCTGATGGGGATACTGCTGAGGAGGTCGTGGTGGAGGCCACTGTGGAAACTGAGGTGGCTGATATGACAACCAAGGTGGTGGCAAAGGAGGTGGTAAAGGAGACTGATGAGCTCGAGGCCTATCTGATTGAACCCTGGCTAGTTGTTCCCCTTATCAACTGCTGTGACTGCCTCTGAAATCTTCTCAAATGCCTTATTTGGTCTTGGCTTGGCTGACTGATCTTGGAAAGGTAACTATTTGACCTTCTCTTATAGACTAGCCACCTTTGTGATTAATTTCTCAAATATCTTAATGGTAAACTCTTTAAGCATGAAGAAAATTGAGCCATGAATATTCTTGAGTGTAATTTTAATAGCATGTTGTTCAGACAATTGTGGTTCATATTTCATACTTAAATTGCATCATCTAAGAATGTAATCAATAAGAGACTCATCGAGGTGTTGTTGTGCTACAATGAGATCACCCATAGTTAATTTTTGTTGATCTCCAGCAAATCTCTTAATAAAGAGCTACTCCAACTCAACAAATGTCTTTACTGAACCATTAGGTAGTTCAGCATACAAATCAAATGCGATACTTGTCAAGCTACTAACGAAGAGGTAGAATAAAAGTGCATCACTGCCACTAACATTGCAACATTTGGCCCTGAAATATACTATGTGCTTTAGGGGTTTTCCACTGCCATCAAAGATTTTGAAGGAAGGAGGCACAAAACCCTTTGGGATATTGGACAACATTAAATTCCTTGGGGTATCTACCTTTGGAACGATGAGCCACATTGGGCTTGTGCCAACGCATCCCTCACTTGATATTTCACCATGCTTTTGATGTCTTTTCTTGCATGGAGGTGTCCACCACCTTTTTATGCAAGCTACCACTATCTTGATCTACTGGAGAAGTGCTCTTAGGATGATCTAGGACATGTACTGACTCAGGATGATCTACCTCTATCGATATATGCTGTAGGACTAAGGTCTGATCCTGAATTGCATGGAGGGATGCTAACAAGTCTTCCATCCACTTCTCTATTTGGTTGATCTGATCATCCTTTTATTTGAACTGCTGATGGAGGTGTTGGGTTGAATGGACGGCATCATCTTCCTCAACTACAACACCTTTCTAACTATGCTGGTCTCTCTAAAGGGATCCCCTAGTATCAACCATGTGAATTCTGGCCGAATCCTCAAGAAGGTCATCTTTATCGAGATCAAATGCTACCCGCACATCCTCAAAATCTGTGCAATCACTGCCTAAGAGTTCCCTCTTCTTGGCAAAGTAATCAAACACAATCTCATCCAAAGAATAATCTAAATGTGTCGGCATAAATACTCGGGGCTGACCGATGGAGGGACTATGGTCACTGACCAAAACACTACCTATCATTAGAGTGCTAGCCCTGAGAAGGTCATGCTCACTAGGAGAGATATGCTCATGATTGCTCATCAGTGGAGTGGTGTCCCTAGGGAGATCTACTACCATGGGAATTGTAAAACTATCGCTGCCACTTGCTGTGATGGTGGTGGTGGTGGTGAGACTACGATGTTGCTAGGTCGCCACTCCTACCGAACCATAGTTGAGGTGGAGGGTCAAGCAGAGGAGCTCGATCTTACCTCAACAGGTGGGATGGAGGAGTGGATCCCAGGCCAATGATCACCAAAGGAAGGTCTCTCCCCGGATGGGGCTTTGAATCTTGTGGGAGTGGTAGATGGAGTGTGAGAGGGTGGACCGAGGGGAGCGTGAAGGTAACACTATCCCTCAATGGGAGATCTCCTACTGGGTAGCACCGGTAAGAACATCATGTCGAGTGATCACCGATGGGGATGATCAAAATCTATGAAAGGATGTTGACATGTAGCATATCTCACCACTCTCTGCATGAGTAGATGCCCTTCACTCTCTTCCTATGGATTTGACCCCTAACACTCCTAGGGATCAATGATCGTATATCAAATAAGGTTCTAGACTCTGAGCATGTGTGTGCTCTACCAACTTGGCATAAGATAGTCTTAAGTCCGGCATAAGGACCTCCTGCTCCTATCCATGTCTCATAGTATGCAGTGGAGGAGAAGCAACAATCCTCCTATAATCTTCCTCTCTAATGGAGGAGGTGGAACTATTAGTTGGAAGTGGAGAGACCTCTTAGGGAGAACCCTCCTCAGCTATGTGAGATGCAACCTCAAGCTCTCTGGCAGCTCACTCATGCTCACGCTTAATCTTGCAATTTTGTTTTGCATTGAAAAGTGAACGGAAGAGAGGAGCTAGTACCTACAAAGTGGAGGAGACTATCTCGGAAGCTAAGATAGCCTTCCCCTTGGGGTAACCAAAGAGGAGGTAGTAGCTCTCACCGAGCAATATGGATAGTTGGATGGATGATGCCGAAACTATCTAGTGAGGAACCACGCTTTCCTTCAATAGAGGGTAGTCAAAATTGGAGGTCATGTCGATGAGGATGATTGGCCTCTGCCCAGCCACCTCATCCCTACTGACGGTAGTGAGGGTTGCCCATTCACAAGTAACACGAGTTCCCTCAAAACCTTAACTGAAGATAACAAGATAATCTGAGGAGGCTGATCCAAGGCCAAGTCCATCCCAAGGAGAAAGTGAAAACAAACTTTTGTGAGGCCATGTATACTGACTGTAAAGGCTATACTGATTGATCTGAGCTATATCTATACATGTGTTGAAATGTAATCTGAGTTAGATTCCTGCTTTAATATTCATCCCAGAAGAGTAATATAGATTTGGAATCCTCAACCCACACTCAACAATTTAAATATGTTAAGTGGGGTTCAGTGGAGAGATTTTCATGTTTAGGAGAGTCTTTGCCATTTGATTTTTATTTAGAACCCATACTCAACCAATTTAGGTAGGTTGGGTGGTGTTCAAAAATTTGAAGAAAGATTTTCTTAGGGATATTTGTATTTTTGTGCATCTTGTCTGAAAATATTTGATGATTTGAAAGAACCTCTACTTAGCATATTTGAGTATCCTAAGAAGAGGTTGTGATTGTGTGTTTAAAAAATTTGTTTGTAAAATGTCTTTGCTTGTGATGTGTGAAATGTTGATTTTGAAGATGAGGCTTCTTACTTAATAAATTTGGTATGTTAAGTAGAGGCCACATGTGTTTGATTTATATTTGAAAATGGGACTTTCATTTAACAAATTTGGTATGTTAAATGAAAGCCAAATGTGATTTATTTATGTTTTTGGTTTTCTTCTAAAAATGGGACTCTCACTTAACAAATTTGGTATGTTAAATGAAAGCCCAAATGTGATGGATTTATGTTTTGATTTTCTTTTGAAGATGGGACTCTCACTTAACAAATTTAGTATGTTAAGTGAAAGTCCAAATGTGATGAATTTGTGCTTTGATTTTCTTTGAAAATTGGACTCTCACTTAACAAATTGAATATGTTAAGTGGAAAGTCCAAATGCATGTTTTGAAAATGAGGCCTCACTTAACAAATTGAATATGTTAAGTGAAAGTCAAATTTATGTTGAAAATGAGACCCTCACTTAACAAATAAAATATGTTAAGTGAAAATCAAATTTGTATTTTGAAATGAGACTCTCACTTAACAATGGAATATGTTAAGTGAAAGTCAAATTTATGTTTTGGAAATTAGACTCTCACTTAACAAATTGAGTGTGTTAAGTGAAAGTCAAATTTATATTTTGAAAATAAGACTCTCAATTGACAAATTGAGTATGTTAAGTGAAAGTCAAATTTATTTTTGAAATGAGACCCTCACTTAATAAATTGAATATGTTATGGAGGTCAAGTTTATGAGTTGAAAGTGAGACTCTCACTTAACAAATGGAATATGTTAAAATCAAAATTGTATGTTGAAAATGAGACTCACTTAACAAATGGAATATGTTAAGTGAAAATCAAATTTGTGTTTTGAAATAAGGCTCTCACTTGACAAATTGAGTATGTTAATGAAAGTCAAGTTTATATTTATTTTGAAAGAAAGGAAATCTATTTAACAATTTGATATGTTAAATAGAGTTCAATGATATGTCTTGCTTTCATGTATGATTGAGAGAAACCTTAACTTCAACACATATGGAATATATATTAAGTGAAGTTTCAATCTCATGTTATGGTTTTATTTGACAGTATGCTCCTCATTCAACAACTTTAAATATGTTGAATGAATATGGCAATTTTCAAATTTTTTTCTGTTAGACAAAATGATTTTGATCTTAATTTTGAAGAGAACCTTCATGTACCAATCATGGGGATTATTAGACGATGATTGGTTATATGAATTTTGTGCTTTTTGAAAATTTTGTGCAAAATTATTTGTTATGTGAATTTTGAAAGAGTGCTTTTGGAAAGTGTCATTTTATGAAAGAATTTATTTTCTTAAATTTTATGATGAACCTTACCTCACCAAGCTATTGGTAAGGAGGTTCTATTTTTATTTTCTCTCCTTTCATTGATAAATTTTGTTTTTTACCTATTGGGAAGCAATAGGGGTTTCAAGACCTACAGGTGAGGTCAAAAACCTAAAATGTTGGTTAACTTTACTTAAGAATGAAATAAGCTAAGTGCCAATGGAAGGAAAGATAGTTTTGGACTCACATAAAATGCAAGTCCACTATCCATGCTTGGAGACAACAATCATCTACTAGAGATGCAGAGAGGAACCATCCCCATCGGAGTCTCCAGAAAAATCTGTGGTGTCTATTTTTGGAATTCATTTGTGTGTGTGTATATGAGGGGACACCATGAAGATCTGAGGGTGTACTTATTCAGGTGATCGGGTATGATATTGAGCAATAGTGTACTATTTTGAAAGATAGAAGTCACACTACAATGGACCTAATCACCTAATAAGGACTCAAGGTATGATGGGTCTTCAATATATAGATTTTTCCCTTACTTTACATGGATAAATAAAGTAGGGTTTATTTAAACCAAGTAATGAAATATCTTAAGAAAATAAATCTTAAGAATACTCTTGATTAAAGTAGGTTATTGTCTCAAAGAATTCAAAGATAAGACTATCAATAAATTGGTTATTTTAGAAAATCAAGTGGGATTGATCAAAAGGAGAGAGTTATTAAAACTAAAGGAGATGGGTAGGGTGCTCATGATACTAGAAGCCTAGTGAGCACTCCAATCTATCCTATGGTTGGGTTTTATTGGTTTGAAATTAAGAAGATTTATTTATTTGAATTGATATTTTATTAGAAATCTAGGATATATAATTCCATAATATAAGATTGTAGAAATGCCTAAGAGGTGAGGATTTATGCCTGTAGCATGAAGGAAAATGGCAACCTTGAATCCTAAATCTAGGGATCTTTGGTGAGAGCCAAAGCATGACCTAAATCTAAGGCAAAAGTGGGCATACGATTTACCTCCACAAGAGAGGAAAAACCACTCAACTGTTGGACTTATAACCACTTGGAGTGGCAGCCAACTAACTCCTTCTATGCTTTAAAACTATATGGGCAAGTCTTATGCTTTTGCAAGATGGCTAGGTTATTATTATTTAGATAAGAAACTAAGTCCTTAAACCTAGTCCTTAAGAGACTAAAGCATGAGAGGTGTGAATAATGACTTAAATCTAATGCAAATTTTTATCAAGTTTATTTGATTTTGGACAATTTATTTTGACACATGCTATGGGATTTTGTATGCCTAAATGCATGAGAAGTTAATTATGGGAAAAATCAAGAGAGAAAGAGGTCTTCCATCATAGGCTCTTAAAGGTTAAACCCATTCTATCTAGAAAGATGGAAGCCCTCTCTAATCATGAGTGAAACAAGATGATATGCATGATATTAAACATACAACATCCTAAAGGGTTGCTAAAATATTTTATTATCTTGATTTAATATCTAAGTTTTGTGAGGTTATGAGTTATTTTAAAAGTTTAGTTATGAGTTTTAGTGATAGAAATTTATTTTTTATCCTAAGAACCTAATTGCATCCAGGACATACAACAATCCCCAATCATAAATAAACTATGAAAAGGCATGCTTTTTCTAATGCACAAGCTAAACAAATCATCAAACAATTTTATAAAGCTATCGTAAAAAAATAGAAGGCTGATGCGGTCAAGTACCGCCAAACAACCTGAAAAGAAATATGGGTAGCCGAGCCCACAACCCGGATTACAAAAGAATAATTACAAATGATGAGTGTTTTGGGGGTCTTCATCTCTTCATTTCTTCATTTGATTTTCTCCAGTTCTTTCATCCTTTTGGCTTGATTTGATTATGGTTGCTCCAAAGATATCACATGCTACATAAGACTTGGTCTTATAACCAACGCTCATCCTAATCCCCCCATAACATTCATCCTAATCGTAATGTAAAATTACATTAGAAGAAGAAAAGTAAATCTAGCTACACTTGTAAAATAAATGTTAGCTAAACACACCATACATCCCAAGCAGTTATATGAATAAATTAGACTTAGCACCCCACACATGGGTTACCAAGTCCACCTGTCCTAACTTGGGTTATGCTTAAGGGTTAAGCAACCGCAGACAAAAAATTTATATTTTATTTATGACCCCTTAAGCACAACCCCTTAAAGCATGATTAGGCTAATATCGGCCTAACATCCAGACTATGCACATACACCCTAACATCTAGTCTACAATAATA